>JAPFFF010000020.1:2375000-2670434 GCA_039105265.1 Tritrichomonas musculus
TTATATCAAAGAGTTTGATTCCCCAGATGAGTTCAACTTATTCTACAACAAGCATAAAGAAGAAATAGACAGCACCACAACTCACAAACTCAACAAGCTCTATCACATCAAAGGTTACAGAATTACCAAAATCAAAGATGTTTTAATGTTGAAGAAGCACGAGGAGAAGGCCGAGTATGTAAAGAAGCACGAGGAGAAGAAGCACGTAGAGGAGCCAGAAATGAATGTACAAGAAGAGATACACCAAATGAAAGAGACTATAAACAGGATCATACAATTCTTAAATCCTCCACAAGATAAATCATGAATGTGCGCGCACCATAGTTTCTCCTCCTTCTGTCACATGTACTATCATATAAGGACGTTTATTTTTCATTTCTGACATAGTTTTGTACATATCATAGAATTCATCAAAAGTTAAGTTACTCGCGGACTGTGAATATATGAAGTGGAGTTGCTGTTTGTTGAAGCACGGGAAGATAAATAATGTTGTGATCTCGTTCTTGATATGCGGTGCGAGGCCTTTCCATGATTGAATCAGCAAGAAGTAAGATATGTTTGTGTGTCTGCAGCGGCGTAGTTGTTGTGAGAAATATGATTCTGGTGCCGCGAACAATTTTGAATTTGCTATATCATCAAAGAGTATAAGAGTATGTAGGGTGTCTTTGCTGAAGTCATGAACGTGTAACACTTGAAACATATCCTCCATCTGTCCATCATCTATTTTTTCCTCTAAATTCTCTCTCTTTATCATATAGTACAAGTTTTTAGCAGAGATTAATTCTTGAATGGCATCCTTACAATTTTTCTCACTTACTACTATATATGGAATTTGAATGAACGTCTTCAGTGACTGCCAACTCTTATCATTCTCATCTCCGTTCTTCGTAACATATATTAACAAATGATGTGTACTTAGAAGTGATATTTTAATGATTTCCTGTAGTGCTATCACAGTTTTTCCCATAGACTGTTTTCCTACTATAACATTCACAGAGTTGTAGCGAACATCTATATCATTGTGGATTTCATCTATGCTACTTCCACATAAGTTATTTTTGTTTATCTCTAGTGCTTGTGATACTATGTCATGAACTTTTTCTAGACTCATTTTGCTGTTGGTAAATTGGGAAAGCACAGTAGCGGCAAAAATAAATAACTCTCACTTATGGTTCCCTTCTCATTCATGGTTCCTCTCATTTATGGTTCCTCTCATTCATGGTTCCCTTCTTATTGCCTTCTTCGTTGTGGTGGTGGTTGTGCATTTGGATCAAATGGTATGTTGTTAGCTTGGCAGTATTGTATGATAGTAGTTTTGAGTATATTAATGATGTTATTTCTTGTGTTAGTTTTGGTTTGTGTATCTCCGTAGTACAAGTCACTTATGTTTCCAGTCACAATATCATCAATTTCATCTCTGCAATCCTTCTTAGCTTTGGCAACAGCGGTAGGATTATTACCATCTATACCATATTTGTTCAATATAGGATTAATAAATACTGTTTGCCATAAGTGTGCTGTAGCTCTAGCAATAATAGGCAATTTAACTTCTGCTGGTAAATTCTGAATTGGAGCAATAGCATACTTAAGTGTGAGTTCTTTATCGAGAAGGTATTTCCTGAATCTCTGGTATGGTGAAAGTCTCTTAGCTTTACGAACAGAGTAGCCAGTAGTGTTAACACCATCTGGAAATCCTCTATAGCCTGGCATAACATTACCAATATTTCTAGGATCATTGCTGTCATCATCAATATAGTGTAAGTTATGAAATTGTTCACGAATCCACTTATTCTTAGGATTTCCTGATCTGTCTTTTCTTAGTGGGAATTGTTGGTAGTAAGCAAGGTCATGTGGGAATTTAGAGATTGTAGTTGTGTAGCCATTTACGTATAAAGGTTGGTTTCTTGAATTATATACAACAACATCAGGAATTCCATCATTGTTGATATCAGTCAAGTTTGTAATTTCTGCTGGTCCATTGGGGTCTTTTTTGTTGAGAAACCATTTTGCATTTGGTTTTGCTTTTAAGTTATGTTTTTTGATCATATGATCTGCACCTGCTGGAGATATTGCTTGTTTTACTCTAGTGATATCACGTTTCATGTTTAGGATTAATTTTGCAAGATCGTCCATACCAACTTTAGAAGTGAAACCACCTGGATTAATGCTGCTGACCTTTTCTGTTATACCTTTTATTAACCACTGTCTTGCATATGCTCTTTGTTGTTCTGTAGTTCCAAAGAGTTCATCCATGTCTTCTGGTTTAATGGCAGTACCATTGAGCTTATTAAACATTGTAAGTAAGTCAGCATCAGTATTTGTATGGCCCATGATTTCTTGAACATTGCCATTTCTAGGATCCATGTAATTAGGAAGTCCATAACTCTTGAAATCTCTATCTCTAGGCGTCTTGTTCCACTGTGCTCCTGGTGCAAACTGTGATGGTAACTGTGCTCTTTGTACTTGTGCTTGTGGGCGCCATAATTGCTGTGGAATTGTATCTATATCGAAATTATTTAACCGTTCATCATCAATATCTATTTCTTGTCGTTGTTGTTGTTGTTGTTGTTGTTGCGGCTGTTCCATTTTTAAATTTTCAGAAAAATAACATAAATGGTTCTCACAAATTGCAAAACATAAATGGTTCTCACAAATGAAGAAGCAACGATAATTTCTTTTCTTTTTCATAAAAATGGTCAAAACTTACTACATCACCAAAGACTACATCAATAATTTACCATCAGAATTTACAAGCAGCTTAAACAAAAGATATATTTCCTTTCAATACTGTCGTGCAACTTGTAAAGGATATCTTGATGGCGAAACTGAAATTCATTGTAGCTTTATACAGAGAGATGAGTATTGTGATTCTCTAGTGTGGTATGCTAATGTTGTACCTCCTGATGATAATAGAAAATATGAATTTGTAGGTACGAAAAGACAGTTTAAAGTATGGTTTACAGACACGAATGGTAACATTATTGAGCCTGACAACTTTACACTATTTCTGAAATTAGAATATTGAAGCACTATCGATAAGAGAAACCTCGCGAAAGCTCGGATTGAGCTAAATGATACCTGCAATACTGACTTTCGCACATGATACCTGCAATACTGACATCTATTTTTGTTATTCTCATTTCTGATCTTCATCTCTGATACTCTCATTTCTGATTTTCATAATTGCTATTCTCATTTCTGACTTTCATCAATGATACCTACAATCTGACTTTCATAATGCTATTCTCATTTCTGATTTTCATCAATGCTACCTACAATACTGATTTTCATAATTGTTACTCTACTTATCAATTCTCTGTTTTGTTACTCTACTTATCAAATTTCTGTTTTACTATTCTTGACAAACCTTCCGAGTTAGTAGTGTAAATATCAAAAATCAGTATGCAGTAGGAGTATTAAATGAGGTCATTTGATAGTGAGAGTAGTTTCTCGGAAGTCTGGAATAGAATATCACATGTAGGTTTCAATATTGTTGGTAGCAATTATGAAAATCAGTATAGGGAATAGTTTTTTGAGATTTCATTTTTACCACTACCATTTCTCTTTCTCAGATGTGTAAATATCATTCATGAAAGTCAATATTGTAGGTAGCATTGATGAAAATCAGAAATGAGAATATCATTCATGTAAGTTGCTATTGTAAGTAATTGTTGGTTATCACTATTGTAAGTATTGTTGTTGTTGGACTTTTCTTTTTATATCAAATGACAGGAATACTAACAAAGAAAAATGTTGAGGATGGTGCCTTTGTATGTAGCAATTCTGGAAACAACAACACTGACTATGAATCTATATATGTTAAAGATGATGTTATTGTTGATGGAGATATGATTCTTGGAGGAATTTCTATAAAATCACAGCTTGTAAATCATGAAGAGAGAATCGCAGCTGTTGAAAATAAAGACATGACCATATATGCCAAGAAAGATGAAATACCAGACCTTACTCCATATGTGAAGAAAGATGAAATTGTTACAGTAGATTTGAGTCCATATGTTCTAAAAACTGAATTAGCAGAAGATCATTATACCGCTGCACAAGTAGAAGAGAAATTTGTTGACGAAGATGAACTAGCATATGAATTTAATAAGTATGAGACCAAAGAAGTTGCCGAAGAGAAGTATGCACTCAAAACTGATATCCCTACTGTTGATCTTACTCCTTATGCACTCAAAACTGAATTACCAACAATAATAAACTCACAACATGATACCACTAATGATGTTGCTGTACCTACTGTAAAACTGGTTGAAGATAAATTATTTGCGTATGACCAAGAAAAGAATGAAATATATAACAGGAAAGATTGCACTCTAGCTATAAAGGCTGTGTTTGAAGATGGAACTTCTACCTCTTTCACTGTTTCACATAATGTAAGCATAAATGACAAAGAAGTATATGTAAAAATAGAAGATACAGTTGATTATGTTGCTTATGAGAGTGACAAAGTTGGATATATCAAGTGTAATGTAGAGAGTGAAACTACAATATTGTTTGTAAAGACTATCACAGAAAATGTTTTTACTTATGGCGATTATACTTATAATGTTAGTAATGGTAGAATCACAACTCTAGAAACAGTAGCGAAGTTAACAAAGTTTATTCCAAGTATAGTTTACAATGATAAGGTTGTCAAGTTTGGTAAAATTCAGCTTAACGCTAATTGTCCTGCAAGTATCTCTGTTGCTACTGATTTCAATGGTAGAGATATAACTTCTTTGTATTCATTCGGAAATTGTTCTAAAACTGTAATTCATATAGATTTCACTAACTTTGATATTTCTAATGTTACAATTTGCTCAGATTTTGCAAATAAGTGTAATAACCTAGAGACTATAAAATTTGATAAGAGATATAGTAATAATTTATGTAAGTATTTCGATTGGATGTTTATAGAATGTCGTAAACTAAAGGAAGTTGATTTATCTATGTTCTATTCGAGGAATGTGGAAAAGATTGGAAGTATATTTATGGCTTGTGAAGTTTTAGAAGTTATAGATATTTCAAACTTAATCATAACAGCCATGTCTCAGTCGTGTACCAGTATGTTTTATAATTGTCGTAACCTAAAAATATTGTATATACATGATAGCATGTATGATCTTATTTCTTACGCTTTTGAGTACCGTATTAACGAAAAATTAGTGAAATCAACTTATAAAGGCAGAGAGTGTTATATTCCAGAAAATTATCTTGAAGAAGTACGTAATAGTGATTGTGCTCTGAAAAGTGATATTCCTAATGTTGATCTCGAACCTTATGCTCTCAAAACTGATATTCCTACTGTTGATCTAGAACCTTATGCACTCAAAACTGATGTAGAAAATGCAAAAACAAATGTTATCAATATTGATTTTGACAAGATGACACCAATTGAGATAGAAATCAAAAATGAGAAATACTGTGTTAAAGACATTGACGCGCTATACGATGTTGTCAATGTATATATTGATGCTACTAATGCTGATGGAACTAAGAAATATAAAGGCTTCAGTACTAGTTTCGAACCTGTGGATCCAGGAATTTTCGAAGTCAGAAGTGACTCATTTGATACATTCTGGGTGTCTGATACTGTTATATCTGATGCCTATTACGGAACAACCTCATTAAAAGTAAAAGATTTCTACATTGTTAATGAACCAGCATCCGAGTCAAAAACTGTGTACTCCACAAAAATTATAGATCATGAATTGACAAAAAAGGTAGATTATAACCCTCAAGATCCTGTTGTTTATGAATCTATGTTGAAGGAATATGGAAACAGCACAACTATTACACATCTCGCACCTATAGAAGCTGGGGAAGAAATATCTGACTTCAAAGTTGGAAAGCCTGTGTTTATGTCAGGTCATGTGTACAAGAGAGAGAATGCCAGTAGCTGCGAGCCCTCGCGACGAAGCTGTGTTTGGATTTCATCATCAGCAACAGACAGTACTGATTGTATATGTTCTGTAGTCATAGATGGATCATGGAAAGAGTTTGTTGGTGTTGTTACTAATGTGGATGAAGAAAACGGTAATATAACTTTTGCTACACATGGAGACTACCTTTTCTATGTTGACGATGCTAACATTTATGCTGTAGGAGATGTGCTGTTGTATGATGGCAGGATCTTAGATGAGGATTATGCTATGACTTTACGCATTCAGCAATCAATAGTTGGAAAAGTAAGTGCAAAAATAAATGAACATACACTAGCATTATTCAAATCGTGAGAGACATTCATTCATGGTTGCTATCATTGCTTACACTACAATCTTCAAGCTCACACCATATCTTATAAATTGTGTATAGATTTCGTTATAACCATACTTTAGATCTTCAGCTTTGTTATTTTTGTATACCAGAATTTTGTCGATCTTGATGAACTTACTATTGGAGGGCTACACCCACACCCAACATCTGACTCATCTAATACTAACTCAATTTTGTCGGCATCTGTTAAAAGTTTAATCATGTTCATCAGCAATTTACTATCACAAACTACATAACTATTGATTTTCAGAGGATTTGTTTCATACATGGCAACCAGCATTTCTAGAAATTTGTTTTTCTTCTCAAGTGAATCAAGTTCAGTGCCCAAATCTGCTATACCTCTGCTTGTTGCTTGTACTGATGGAAATGCTGATGGTGTCGTCTGTGAAGTAAAATTTACTGGAGACACTTGAGGATATGTAACTTGTGGTGGATTAGGAGGTTGGGTACTTTTGTTAGGAGTTATTTTTATGTTAACATTTGTGTTCTGCTCTTGTTTTACACTAGCGTCATTCTCACTTGATAAAATTCTAGCTTGGCGAAGAGTGTTAGACATTTAATAACCAACAAGAAACAAAAATGCTCATGAATAATAATTAGAAATTGCTCGGTTTAATAATCTTCTAACTCTCATATCTCTCTCATATTTGGCTTGTAATTTCTGTCTTTTCATAATTCCTTTCTCATCTTCGGGCATAGGTGTATTAAGAACTCGTCTGTAATATTGAAGTCTACTGTTGATCTGTTTTAATGTTTGAGTTGCAAATGTACTTCTCTGATGTGGTCTTCGCGAAGTGAGCGGGCTGTAACGTCATTGACATTTTTAGTTGAAATAAAAAGTATGAATGTGTTTTCGTCAGCATTTGAAGGTGTGAGAATAGAGCAGCTCGTAAATGAAAACCCTAAAAAGCTTACCTACAACGAATTTAACTTACTTATGCAAAACTTTAGGCCCACAAAGAGGAAGCTAGATAATTGGTATAAAGAATATGAGAAAAGGTATATCAGAAAATATGGTGATTTATTAGTGGAGCCACCAATTAATAACCTCATAGGATTCAAGTCCAAAAATAAGGTAGCAAGGTTACAAGAATTAGAGAGTAGACTTAGGAAGAACACAGAAGAGATCCACAGTAATAATTTTCCATTAAAGGAGAACATCAAAAAGTTTCAGCTGCACTCTGTCACTAGTAGATATACATACTTGATAGACTTGATGCAGACTCAGGATATTGTGTACCTTATTGCTATCAACATTAATACTCGTTACTTATTTGCTAGACCTGTGAATGTAGCAGTGAATAACGGTAATAGAGTCATAACTAGGGAAATCAAATCAGCGCAGGTATTTATTAATGCTCTTGGTGATATGGTAGACTTTGATAATCTATATGTGGAAAAGTTAATAGGGGATGCAGAAAAAGCTTTCTTCTCTGAGGAGGCTATAAATGTTTACCATGATTTTCCACAAAGAATTAAGTTTGAAAAAGTGAGAAGACAAAAAGTGGGAGGGCATACAGAACCTTTGCATTCATCATTGGGAATCATAGATAGAGTTATACGTACTATTCGTGATATGGCTTACTTAATGAAAGTAGAAAGAATTACGCCGAACATTATGAGTGAAATAGTTTGGCAGTACAACAATAGCCCACACAAGACTCTATCTAAGTATGCAGGATTTGATGTAACTCCAAAGATGGTGCAAGATGATGCGGACCTTGAAGAATTCATAGTAAGGAAGATCGTACAAGAGAACTATGAAATTATGAACAGAAAAGATTGGAAATTAGAAAATGGGACTAATGTAAAGGTCTACAATCCTAAAGATACAATGATGAAAAGAAGAAGGGTTATACAGCCTGGAGAACATTTTGTAGTTGGTTATGAAGATGGTTTGTATAGAGTGAGAGATGATAAAAATAATGAGCAAGTAGTACCGAGATATAGATTAAAGAAGATGTATGGTTAAAAACATTGCTCTCCCCAATTATGCCCCAATTATGGCTCATGACCTCGCACCAATTATGAAAAGAAAAATATGGTGAACTTTTTTTGTGATGCTCATTCATGGTCCTTCTTCATAAGTTGTTTTGATCTTTCTTTTGAATTTCGTAAGTGTAGAGATAGTCATATTTGAATTGAACTTGAAACATGGCTGTCCTTGAGTAAGATCAAACGTAATTGAGTTTCCATTGTAGAGATGCTCGTAAAGTTTCATATAATCGCCACCAAATTGTTTTGCCGCATGTTTGATAGAATTTAATGTTAGACCTTTACCACGAATCATAAAATCTATATCACCTGTAGAGTCCATGAGCTTGTCGATATACATTTTCTTCATGAGGAAATAACTTTCAATAGCAACAGGCATTTCATTGTGGTTGTTAATTGTTGGGAAATCACTATGGAATTGTCCTAAATCACTACCTATGAGTTCTCTTCCGTACATTTCTTTATAGGCTTTCTCAAGTTTGGGTAAATCGTTGAGTTCTATGTGCATGCTATCTGTATCTTGGTAGTATATGTGACATCCTATATCGTGGGCCAGACACATAACTTCATTCATGATTCTCTTACTCATGGATAGAACTTGTATGCCTAGTAATGAGAAATTAAAATGATCGTCTATAGGCTTGAGTACTTTTAATGCATGTAGTTTTGAGTTATGAAGTTGGACATCTTCTTTGATCTTCATGTAATTCTTCTTCCAATACTTCTCTAATTCATCTCCCTCATACAAATACTTGAACTCTTTATCTGTGGGCCTCTCAATAGTTTTACCATAGCAGCTGTTCATGATAAGTTTGTATAAGTTCTGTAATGGATTTTTTTGCTTCTTGTATTCGAGTCTCTTATTGAAGATTTCCCTAATGATTTTTTGAATTGTGTAATCTTTCTTACCGTCCCAGTAGTATCCTCTCAGTAATGTAAACTCTATCTTCTGGAAATTAATGAGATCTTCAAGGTAAATATTATCAACGATCATCTTCACGGGCTCTCCATTCTCTATTCTGTCATCATTTAAGTTCAGTCCATTAACTTTGCGAACTAACAATGGGAAAGGGTAATGTTTGTTTACTTTTGTGACCTCAATTTCGACAACATAAGCACTTTGCTTAGAGAGGAATTCCATATTGAGATTCTCTTTTTCAATAACTTTAGGAGTGCCACTTACGGTATATAAGCGTGCCATAGCAGACGGATACAAAGATACTGCATCGAAATCGCATAACTTCTTTTGTGTGTGCCATTTCTTGTTGTAAGCAGTCATGCATCTCCCACCGTAAATAGCATGTGAACAAAAGTAACGAGGGACACCACCTAATTTATATAAGTCGTGATCATAATAGACTCTCTGATTGAAAACTTCATTAGCGAGAGAAGAAATGGAGACAAAGTTGAAAGGATCTATATTGAAATCTTTAATGAAACCATCTCTGAATTTATTAAAGCCTTGTCGTAAAATGTTCACGTCTTGGGTGCAATAGAATTCTGCATACTTGTACATGTCAAATGTGGTATCAGAGAGACGACAGCCAATAATGTCTAAGTTGTGGCGGAATTGTTGTTTTGTTTCTTCGGTCCATCTCTTATCTTCATTTTCTCCTGCTTCATTAATCACGCCAACATTTTTCTTGAGTCTCTCCATGGTGTAATATTTGTAGGGGAAAACTTCTTTCTGTCCACTATCGAGATTAAACATTGATGGTAATTGTGATAACTTACATGAGAGAATAGGAAGTGTGTCACGGAAATAGAGTGTTTTAGATTTGTAGACAATTGTGCCTTTCATAAATTTGTTTCCTTTAATGACAGACTTCCTTATGCCATATGAACAAAGAAATCTAATGTCGTAAGCAAGATTGTGAAAGTACACTACAGAGAAATCAGGAAGGAAATCCAGAAATGAAACACTACAATTTTCTCCTTTAAATGTTTTTGTTATTGTGCCATCTTTGGACTGAAGAACGAACATGTATGGACGATGAATGTCTCCAGAAGTGTCAGCCTCAGAATCGCAGTACCAATAACTCTTTTTATCATTGATTTCAATTGTCTTCTTCTTCATTGTTTTTGGTTTAATAAGTTGAGTGCAGGATTGTTCGTCATAATCAAGATTAATTCCTGTGACATCCTTCTTGATATCATTATTGAAAATAGTTTTGAGAATACAACCGTCTCCGAAATTTAATGGACGAAAATAATTGTTCTTCATCAATGCCCTCACTAAATTGGAAGAACTAATGAAATGTCTTGCCTTCCTCCAATGATTGCTGTTGTACTCCATGTTAGCCTTGTCTGGTGAAAGCTCTGCGAGATGAGAAATGTAGTATGTAGAAAATGGTGTCAGCTCTTCAATAAAGTAGTGTTTCTCGTAAATGTTGAATTTGTGAGTACGATTTGGTTCTGCTTTCTCGACTCCTATGTATGAATTCTTCCCTATTGATTTCTTCTTGTTTTTGGAATTCGCGTCTTCATTAATGAAGGAAACACTGATGTGGATCTTAAATTCTTGACATAGATTGTTGATAGCAGAATTGGAGAGATATCTGTTGTTGATTCTTAGTCGCATTTTATTAAGTGTTTCATCATCATAGCACCCTGTTTGTTGAAGAGCATATATGAAGCAGCAGTCATCGAGTTCTTTTCGTTGTTTACCTTTACTGTTGGCAAGAGTGTCGAAAATTTGTAGGCGAGTCAGGTATTTTACTATCTCTTGTGGGCAGCTATCTTTGACTAAGAATTGAAAGAAAGAACCACCACGATCAGCATTACTTTTTACATTTTTGGTTTTACTGAAGATGAGTTGAGAAAAGAGAGACCATTCTGGGAGTTCCATGCTACCTTTCTCATAAAAGTACTCAGGTTTTACATCATCCATGTCAAATATAAAGTGCTTCTTAGTAAAGTTTTCCATTAGTTTGTTAAAAGCTTCTGGTGTCAAAGGTAAAGTCCGCCATTCATTATTAACTTTGAATCTGAGTTTGTATTGATTTGTGACAGAGAAGTTCTTGACAATAGTGTTGAAGAAATTATGAAGAGCAGGAAATAGTAAATCTCTACCGCGGTTCGTAAGTTGTTCGAAATTGATGTGCCACTCCTCTGGTGAATCATAAAGTTTCTTCATAATCGCGTCCACTATTTTTTCTTGTTCGTCTTTGAGCTTGATGAAATCGTTATAAGTGATCTTAACAAATGAATCATCTTTCGTGGTATTCCTCCATATGTTGTTCTTCAAGTTCTTCAAAAAGTAGTTATCATTATTGTCAATGTATCGTGGTATATCTTTTGGAGGTGGCGCTTGGGGAATTTCATCTTTCGCGGGCACTTCTTTATTTTGGTTTGTTACTTTTGCTTTTTCATTTTGCTCTATACCTTTCATGAACCAGAACATAGCTTCATAAATGTTGTCACCATCGTAACCATGATCACAAATTTCATATGCAATAGTTTCTATGAGATCGTTCTTGTTAACAAAAAAGTCATCTTCTTCTGTGATCTCTTCATTTACAATCAGGCTCAGGAGTTCATATAATTTTGGTGTTGGTGTATCTTCTAGTTTTGTCATTTGCGTTGTTTTATGTTTGATAAAAAAATAAAGAAACAAAAATTATGTTTAATAAATGGAATTCAGAATTTAGTCACAAACAAAAACCATCTAAAAATATTCTCGATTTGGACCATAACTTAATGGTAATTCATGAGTGGAAAAGTTATGAGGTTCGAAAAATAGAAAGTCCGACATTTTTTATTATTAATGCTTTTCATAAATTATAACCATAAACTTGTGAAATATTAATGGAAAATCAATAAAATTTTATCTCTCAATTACTACATAAATTATTTTCATTAATTCAGTTCAATTTTGATAATAAAAATTTTCTCTTTCAATTTTGATGAAAATTTTGGCAATTCAGTAATGCCCATTAATGCTCAGTAATGCTCAGTAATGCTCAGTAATGCGCAATGAAGTGCAATGTAGTGCAATGTTGCGCAATACAAAAATTTAAGTTCAAAAAGAGGAACAAAAATTTAAATTCAAAAAGTAGAACAAAAATTTAATTTCAAAAAGCGGAACAAAAATTTAAATTCAAAAAGTAGAACAAAAATTTAAATTCAAAAAGTGGAACAAAAATTTTGAAAATTAATGAAAATAATAAATGAAAATTTTAAAATGAGAATTATTTTTATGCGCAATACAGGGTCCGAAATCACCTACCTTTAATTACATATGAAAACACTAATGAAAACCCCGCACAAGTCCATAAATTTATCTCGCATATGTAATTCGATAAAATGGCGATCATCAAAAAAGTTTTCAATGACGTTGATTTTGATTTTGAAAACGGTCCTGAGCATTGTTTTTGAGAAATCACGCCTATTGAAGATAATATTGGAGAAAGATATAAGAATTGTATCGAAGGTTTAACAGTTGTACTTGCGCTAGGCGGACGACATTAAAAAGGGGGAGTGAGGACTTCGGTCCGAAATCACCCTTTTTATCATACTACTATATTTTCTTAATTTTTTGAAAATCGTATCAATTAGTATAAGGTTAAATTGAGAGAAGTATAAGGTTTTTATAATTACTCTAAAGGTTTTAATTTGACCTATTTAGAGACAAAAAGTATCATTGAAAAAATTCAATTAAACAATGAAAAGATTTGAATTAAATCGAAAGATTCATTCAAAAATAACATTGAAAATTTCTATGAAAATTCTATCGAAAATTTCATTTTTCAATCAATGCTTTCTCGTTTATTTAACGAGTCACTTCCTTCGCCTACTGAAGAACAACTTCAAACAATACTAAATGATAGGGAAATAGGACTTTCTTCCGAGATAACATCAGTTGCTTTTGAACCTCGCTTTAAATTATATGCTCTTGGTTCTGCAACTGGGGATTTTCATATTATTAACAATAAGAACTATTGGTACAAATATATACCGATTACTACAGAACCACCGATTTTAAAAATAATTCCTTTACCAAATTCTTCAACTTTCTTATCACTTTGCAGTGCCACTTTATATGAAAATCATCCCTTAAACATTCCAAGACAACAACGCCCAATGCAAACCAATAATATTTTTTTCAAACCTCAAACAATATTAAGCGAAGTTAAAGCAAGCAAGTTTTATAGCTACATTACGCATTGGATAGTAATGCATGACGGTAATATACTACACCGACCAATTCAATTAAAATATGATATTATCGATTTTGCAGCATCTCCAATTCATCCCGAATTTGTACTACTCTTAAGCAAAACAGGCTCTATATACGGTTTTTCAGTTGAAGAAATGAAATTTACCGAACTTTATATTAATTATTTTGAAGGGAAAAATGTTCATTCAATAATCTGCCCTTATGCATTAAAATTTTTCATATCACATGACATTATCGAGAAGCTGAACATGACAAACAAAGAGATATCGGCAGTACAGCAAGTCGGTGCTGCGCAATTTGACATATTCAGGAAATCTGACACGGTTGCATTAATTGATTCCAAACAGAAAAAGCCGTCACTTTTTAAGAGCAGCCGCCAAGAAAGTACGGTTGAACTTTTGAGTGGATCCGTTGGAACATGCGTCTCACTGATGAATGAAAGAGAATGGGCGTCGGTTGTCCATTCAAAAGACGGTGACTCTGTCTATTCAGGCAATCAATTGAGAATTCACCTTAAAGGTGAATTACTCATACCAGCCATTGTTCCGAGATACAAGAAACCGTTGGCCAAAGATGAATTGAAAAGTGTCACTTTTTTCACAAATTACGGCAGGTTTATTAATTTGAATGGAAATTCAATGGATCACTTCATGCTGAGGCCGATAGAACCAAGATTTGCCTTCATTGACAAAAGTGACAACATATACGTCTTCAGTGACAAGAATGAGTGCTTCATTTTCGAGAAGAACAATTTCGTAGGCAGTTACAAATTTGACTGGGCAAAACCGTTAGCGGTTTTAAACGGTTTTGCCCTATGTTTGAGTGATACTAATGAACCATTTATTGCCAACATAAAGACCAATCAAAAAGTTCAGATCACATCACCACTTGTTCCATCAACGGTTGTAACCGTCCAAATATTTGAAGGCTACATTGACTTCCTATGTGAAAGTGGCAAGGTCATTCGATTTGACCTTCTTTCAAACGATAAATTTGAAGGCTTTGAAGTGGTTGATATCGAAGAATTGAAGGTCTGCTACAACTACCCTTACCACCTCTCAAATAACCCCTGGCGACCGTTTAATGGCACTTTTGCGTGTATCAAGCAGATCAACCAGCTGTCAGTTCTCATTGCCGACAAGTTCATCTTCCACGAGGTCTGCCAGAGCAACGAATGCGTCGTCTTCTTCGAGGTCATCGACTCGGCTGGAAAAGTGAATCCAAAGGACAGCTCCTTCATTGTTATCGTCACATCCTTCCACATCAGCATCTTCGCAGTTGACGAGAAAGGACTCAAGCGAGTTCGCCACGTATCGCTCGGAAATGATCGAGTTATCGAGGCTTCAGTGACTTCTTGGGGAGTTCTCATTGTTCGTACCGAAACGCGTGTTCAACTTCTCGTCCTTCCTGATGTTTCATACGATCCAATTGCCAAGCTTTCTCTCACCTATGAAGCCCCTCCGCCACTTGTCGACGAGATCGAGGAAGCGCCTGACAATGGCAATTCAAACAGCCATGCCGTTGAAGCTGTCAAGTCGATTAATCCGATCATCTTGCCGCACAAAGGATTGATCGTTTTCGAGAGAAACTTGGTCACAATCTTCTTGAAGGAAATATTGATTCCCGATTGCTTCGACGAGAAGAAGTTGCCAAATGTGCTGATTCCGCCTCCCGAATCCGGAATCAAGAAGATATTCGGCAAAAAAGGCGGAATATCAGTCGAGGAGGCCGATCGATGCTTCCTCTTCAATCGTCCACAGAAGCAGAAAAACGAGCAGAATGCTGACAACGATGATAATGCTGCTGCAACTGCTGCAAGCATCGGAAGCTCGCTCTCCGAGACGCAGGAGCTGATGCAGCAGATACTCGCAAAGGCAAACGAAAGAGGCGAGCAATTAAACGAACTTGAAATAAAGGCACAGAAATTGGCACAGTCGGCTAAAGAGTACAGAAATGCTTGTAGAAAATTCAGGCATTAAATTATTTAATATTAAATAATGATTTTCAACTGTTATGTTCATTAAATTTAATAAATAAAAAGTTGATGATAATTAATTATTTTTTTTTTTTTTTTAAATGCAGTTTTTGATAAATAATAATATAATATATGTGGCATATTGATGTTGATTTTCACTAATTAATAATGTTCGATAAAATATATATTATTTTTGAATAAATTTTAAAATTTTTTAAAGCAATAAAATGTTCTTTGAAACATTTTGAATAAGTATGGTTCTGATGGAAATCTCAATTTCGACTTTAATTCTCCAACTGCAAAATTTTAGTCCATATAAAATATTGTGAAAATGCTTGCCTATTTATCTATTCAATTTTTTTGAAATAAAAAAAAAATTTATGGATGATCGTGAGGATAATATTCAAGGATTAAAAGAAGCTTTTCCTGAGAAAAATATTGAAATAATCATTAAGGCGTTAGATAAAGCAAATAATGATTTTGAAGACGCATTTCAAATTTTATTACAAAATCCTGAATCTCTAGAAAATACCAAAAAATCAAGACATAAAACAAAAAAAATATCAAAGAAGAAAAAACAAAAATCGCATTCTAAGGAAAAAACAAGCAAACTAAAAGAACCAAATCAATCAGATATTATATCTGAAGATAAAAATTTATCTATTACCACGAACAACAATCAACAACTTCTAGTAAACCTCAAATGTCTGCTGCTTTGCAAAATAATGGTTCGGATGATGACGATGATGATGATTTTCTTATTTATTTTGATCCTTCTCTAAACCAAAAAAGGCCTGATCCACCAATTTTGACTAAAAAAGAAAAGAAGAAGAAAAAGAAAAAGAAAAATCGATCAAAGAACTATTTAACAGAAGCAGAAATGAAGAAAATTTTAGAAAGTCCAATTTTTTTAAATCTATTCAGCGACAGCGATAGTGATCATGAAACTTGTGATAACAAAAATGATGTCAGCATCATTAAAACCAAGCCCACGAAAACTTCTACTAATCAGAACTCTATTAATAATATTAAGGATGAAGATGAAATTATATATTCTGATTATGAATATGAATATGAAGAAGAAGAAGAAATATTTGAAGATAGCGAATCAGATGAACCTGATTTAGAAACCAAACGATTTGATCTTCACGGTTACACATTAAAACAGGCCAAATTTTTAGTTGAGAGTCAAATATTAAATGCTAATAAGAATAAAATTGGAGTTTTTCATTTTATTACTGGAGCTGGACACCATTCCATTAATCATATTCCAATACTGCGTCCAATGGTCCTAAGAATCTGCCAAAAGCTTAACGTACGAGGATATATTCCTCATGTAAACAGTGGTATTGTTGTATGTAATGTTAAAAAACCTTTTGCATCATTGTAAATAAAAATTATAAAGATTAATTCATATTAAATTTTTATTTTATTTTTTCATGATAAAAAAGATTAATTCATATTAATTTTTTTTTGATCTTGAAACTAACATTTGAATAATAGAGACAAATCTGTTCTAATATTTAAAAATAGCATATATTATTGAATCTGTTAAAGAAGGAATTTTATTTTGTTGTCATAAATACAATCTATCAAGTGAAAATCGTCAATTATTGCTGGTTAAAAAAGAATAAAAATATACAATAAAAATATTTTTTGTATTAATTTTTTTGTTTATTTGACGTTAAAATACATTCAAAATATTTCAATGAATTATTCGAAATGTGATATAAAAAAAAAAGTAATTAACTATATTTTGAGATATGACTAAATCAGAAGAAGAAAAACTTGATGTATTTAACATTAAGAATTCAGAGCCTGAGCCCTCCATTCCCAATGTTATTTTCAGACTGAATGATTGTTCTGAATTACAAACATATTTTGAAGATAAGACAGGAATCGACATTATTAAAGCCTTTGTTTCTGATGGGAAACATTCTCTAAAAGATCAAAAATTTTGGATTTGTGCAAATTCGAAAAAGATAATTAATCCGAAACCAAAAGCAGCAGAACCAGCCACGCCTCTTTCCACGCAAATATATTCTCAATCCACACCATCTTTACACAAGAGTCTTGAGAAATTCATGCAGAAACGCTCAATACTGAACAAAACGATAAAATCGGTCAAATCGAGTCAAAAAGTGGCCAAAAGTGAAGTCAAAGAGAGAACAGATAAGCCCAAAAGGAAGTTCACTTACACCAAGACAACGATAATCATCAGAGGAAGGCAATCATCTCATTTCCGCGCAATTGACCTCAGTGAAATAAAGACGATGAAAGACCTGCTTGAAAAGGCAAACTACGACTGCCGGAAAGAGATGATACAAGTGACGTACAGCGAGGAAAAGAAGAATCAAACAGAGCCATTGAATTTAATTGAAGAAGAAGAAGATCAAGAAATGACGAGGTCAATTGAATTCATCATAACCGTTTATGATAAGGATAATCAAATTGAATGCAAGGTTCACGAGCCAGTTGACCTTGATTTGGTTTTAGGAAAGTCGGTACGAGACATCCGTGACGGTTTGATGAGCCAATTCAAAGCGGATTCAAAAAAATCACACAAAAATTTCACCAAGAAATTGACCAAGAAAAAAACCGCCGGCTCATTGAAAAAGAAAGATTTCAGGCCAAAGACAACCAACGACACAGAAGTCAAGGATAGCGAGTACAGCGTTGTCCTAATATCAGACAAGTCGAAGATCATGAGCGATTACGTTGACCAGAACAAAATGGATTTTTCACAAATTGACAAGAAAGTGGTTACAAATAAAATCTATGTATTTTTTTTGAGAAATGATGTGATAAACTTCAATGAAATTTCATTGAATTTAAATCCGGTTTGTATCAAATATTACGAGAAGCCAGTTATGAAAGTTCAAAATATTGATGTTGTTGATCTTAAAGAGCCAGAAAATGTTGTCTGCAAAGTTGAAGTTGGTGATATGAATTTGAATGCAATGACCGTTAGTCATCTCAATCATATTGTTTCAGAAAAAATGGGAAAAAGTGTAGATGACATTTCGTTGTTTGCCGTGAGAGATGGGAGCACAGTCTACTTGGCTGATGACAACGAAATTGTGCAGAAAATAATCGATCAGACAGGATCGTTTCAGTTCTTGTACACAGAAGTGACGAACAGGAAAAGCATGCCACCAAGGATGATGCGCAATTTCAGAAATATCTCGAAGGGAATGATGACAGACGACGAAATTAACAATATTTATATCCACTCAGGAAGAAGCTCTGATATTTCAATATCCACGGTTCAATTTTATGCTTAACTGAATGACTTTTTGAATATAAATAAATTAGTAATTTTTTTATTCTTATTCTTATTATTATTATTTGTGAGATTACATTAAATATTTATGCACTTGAATCAAAAACGATAAGACACCTTTGGTCAAAATTGAATTAAATTTCACCTTTGGGTGTCTTATCGTTTTTGATTTTAGTTTATGTAATGCTAGAAATGTTTCTTTAAAAACTTTAAAAATATTTTTAAAAATCAAACATTTCAATGGAAATATTGCAGCTCATACTCAGATGATGCTCTGGAAAATGTATCAAGATTTTTTTGCTTGTGATCAAAAAATTGATTTATTCTATTATATATTTAGTTTTATTAATCATTAATATCATGACTTATATCAGGATATACTCTTTTCTTTTTTTTACAAAAAAAAAAAAAAAAAAAAAAAAAAACTAACTCGATATTTGAGATATCAAAATGCATTTTAATCGACTTATAATGAATATCATAACACGAAAACAGATAAACTTTGTTTAGTATTTTTTATATATTATTTAATATCAATATTAAATGAATCGATTGAATTCAATTGTTTGAATAGAAATATTTTGAAAAATTGAATTACTTCGTTCGATTTTAATTTTTTGTGATATCAATAAAATACATTACATTTGAAACTTATTGAACACTTTTACTATTCATAACACTTTATATTTCATTAATTAATTGATGTTTTTAGTTATCTTGTTCGTATAAATAAAAAAAAAAAAAAATCTATATAAAAAGATTAAAAAATTAATTTATTAAAAATTCCATTATCGATTTAATGGAGAGAAGGTAATTTGGAAGTAGTTTTGGTTGGTTTGTTTGGAATTTGAGGAATCTTTGTTTTGTGCTGTTTAACAAATGCTTCAACGTTTTTGATTTCAGTCTTATTTAATTGAATCAAATTGTAGTGATTTCTTTCCATGCTATCAAGAATAACTTCGAAGCTTGGTCGATCTTTACTTTCAAAGTTCCAGCAGGCATTGATCAGTTTCTTTGAGAAGTCGGTGAATGAAGAAGGAAGTTCCGCTTTCTTGCCTTTGAACATGTCACTCAACTTGATTTCTGGAAGTTCTCCACCACTCAGAATGAAGAAGACAACAACTCCAAATGAGTAAACATCAACTTTTTCATCGTAATTTTTTGCTCTATCAATGATTTCTGGTGCCATGAACATTAGACTTCCAGAGCCACGCGTCATCGTTTGTTCTTCAATCGTCATGATTTTAGAGATACCAAAATCACAGATCTTCACTCTTCCATCACTTCCAATCAGAATGTTCGTCGGTTTCAAGTCACGATGAATGATCTTCTTGCTGTGAATGTATTTCATCACTTCCGCAATCTGGTAGATGATTTCAACAACTTCTTCTTTCGAGAAGACTTTGTCTTCAATCGCCTTTTGCAAGTTGCTCGGACAGTATTCCAGAAGGATGCTCGGCGGGATGTTTTTGTTGCTCATGAAAATTCCAATCGCATCAACAACGTTCGGGTGGTCAAGCATGTTGATGATTTCATATTCTTGGATGAAATTTTGAAGATTTTTGAAGTTTGACTTGTTGACAATCATCTGCTTCAGAGCATAAATCTGCTTCATCGCAACTTTCATCACTTTGCCACCACCACCCGAACCAAGTTCTTCAAGTTCTTCAAGTTTTTCAAGTTCTTCTTCCCCAAGAATTCGGATGCTGGATCCATCATTTCCCTGGTTGCCGCCTGGACGGTTTCTCTGCTCATTCGATGTGCGATCTTTCTCTTTCAGTTTGCAATTTTCTTTCTTCAGTTCTGCTGCTTCTTCTTGAAGTTGACGTTTTTCTTTCTCAAGATCATTCATTTTGTCTTTCAGTTCAACATTTTCTTTGGTCAGTTCTGCATTCTTCTTTTCTAGTCGTTTGATTTCTTCTTCCTGTTCACGATTCTTGATGACCAGTGAGTCTTTTTCTTGTTCCGCTGGCTGAAATTTCTTTGCTTTTGGATTCTTCGTTTTTGTTTTGCTTGTTTTGATCGGTCCTTTAGATAGAAGGTCAACAATTTCTCGATGATTTTTTTCTCTAGCATAGTCAATGGCAGCTTTGTGAATATTTTATTTCAAAATTCCATAAATCATTCAATTTTTCAATACCATGAAAAAAGTTAGATTTGAATTATATGAATGTTTTTGATTTAAAATGTCTTGAATGTTGATATCAATGCCTTCTTGTCTTATTAATAGTTCAACAATTTCTTTACGGCCATAATATGCAGCATAAATCAACGCCGTAGAATTAAATGTTCGAGTTAAATTCCATAAATCATTCAATTTTTCAATATCATGAAAAAAGTTAGATTTGAATATCATGAATGTTTTTGATTTAAAATGTCTTGAATGTTGATATCAATGCCTTCTTGCCTTATTAATAGTTCAACAATTTCTTTACGGCCTTCTTCTGCAGCATGAATCAACGCCGTCTTATTAAATGTTCGAGTTAAATTCCATAAATCATTCAATTTTTCAATCAAATGAAAAAAGTTAGATTTGAATTCCATGAATGTTTTTGATTTAAAATGTCTTGAATGTTGATATCAATGCCTTCTTGCCTTATTAATAGTTCAACAATTTCTTTATGGCCATTCCATGCAGCAAGAATCAACGCCATCCAATTAAATGTTCGAGTTAAATTCCATAAATCATTCAATTTTTCAATTGAATGAAAAAAGTTAGATTTGAATTTTATGAATGTTTTTGATTTAAAATGTCTTGAATGTTGATACCAATGCCTTCTTGCCTTATTAATAGTTCAACAATTTCTTTATGGCCTTCTTCTGCAGCATGAATCAACGCCGTCTTATTAAATGTTCGAGTTAAATTCCATAAATCATTCAATTTTTCAACAAAATGAAAAAAGTTAGATTTGAATCCAATGAATGTTTTTGATTTAAAATGTCTTGAATGCTGATATCAATGCCTTTTTGGCTTATTAATAGTTCAACAATTTCTTTATGACCTTTTTCTGCAGCAAAAATCAACGCCGTCTTATTAAATGTTCGAGTTAAATTCTATAAATCATTCAATTTTTCAATCATATGAAAAAAGTTAGATTTGAATTTCATGAATGTTTTTGGTTTAAAATGTCTTGAATGTTGATATCAATGCCTTCTTGCCTTAGTAATAGTTCAACAATTTCTTTACGGCCATAATATGCAGCCCAAATCAACGCCGTATAATTAAATGTTCGAGCTAAATTCCATAAATCATTCAATTTTTGCAATGCCATGAAAAAAGTTAGATTTGAATTCTATGAATGTTTTTGATTTAAAATGTCTTGAATGTTGATATCAATGCCTTCTTGCCTTAGTAATAGTTCAACAATTTCTTTATGGCCTTCTTCTGCAGCATGAATCAACGCCGTATCATTAAATGTTCGAGCTAAATTCCATAAATCATTCAATTTTTGCAATGCCATGAAAAAAGTTAGATTTGAATTCTATGAATGTTTTTGATTTAAAATGTCTTGAATGTTGATATCAATTTTTTTGCTTGAAAGAAGTTTTCGAACTTTTTCTAGATTTCCGTCCTTTGATGCTTCTAAAAAATCTTTGGTGCTCATGATTTTAATAATTTCAAAAAAATGTAAATATTTTGAGAAGAAAATAACGATGCTTTGAAAATTAAAAGAAAAAATGAAAATAAAATTCTCAATTTTATTTATGAAATAAAATATAAATATCTTGGGGAAAAAAATATATTCATTGGAAAGAAAATATTTTAGATATTATTTTTTAAGTTATATTTTTTTAATATATAAAATAATAAGAATAATTTCATTTCATATTATCAAGAAAGAGAATTCATTTATTGATTCACAGTGTTTACAGGAATCGTAATTTATAATTGTAGTACAAATGGAAAAATAAAAAATTAACAATTTTCTTTTTGAAATTTCACAAGATTATAAAAAAATATGAGCAAATTAATGAATCAAACTATAAATAAACAAAATTTCAAAATTTCTGATAATATTATTTATCTTGGAGGTTTAGCTTGTTTGCTCCTATTGAAGGTGGATTTATCGGCCAAAATTAGGAGTTTTAAAAATACAGAAATTTCTTTGCCAGGAAACTCACATTTTAAATATCTGGGACTTAAATTATAATTTCATTATATAAGTTTCAGATTGGCAAATCCAATTTCATCATCTCAATAAATGATATGATGTAGTATAATCAAAGTCACCATTAAAAACATTACTTATGCTAAACCTCCAAGATATAGACTGATAACATCCCTGTAAAAGAAGCTCAAAATCTAAATACTCGAGTTCTTAAATAAAAAAGTCCCTTAATATCATAGAGATACCCTCAAAAAGATATGTCATTTTGTATGCTCTAAAAAAAAAGCTTTTTTTCGAAAGAACGAACTTAAATAAGCCATTTATGGTGCATAGATATACTTATCTTCTACCTAGGCTTGTTATTCTCCCATTCTCGAGATCGATAATTGATTAACTTTTTGATATCGATAAATAAATATGCACTGATTTTCGAGATCGATTTCAGAGATCGAGAATTTTTTTCACCGCTTTTGAGAAATATATGATAAATATATAATCGTAATTTAATTTCAAATATTCCATAAAAAAGAATGTTTTTTTGATCTTAGTCTTAAAATAAACATCAATACATTATATTATATATTTTTAAATATTATAAAATCACAAATACTAATTATAAAAAAAGATAAATCTGCTTGAGATCTCGAGATCTCGGTAATTGATATCAAGTTTACAATTATTTTTATGTCACATTTCATATCTAATATCATGATAATCGATCATCTCGATATCATATTTTTAAACTGATAATACAGTATCAGATGTTAAAAAGTGACATTTTTGATATCGATTCTCAAAATATCAAGCCTAAAAAAATTAAAATACAATATATTATAATATTAAAATATTTTTTGAGTTATTCAATACTCTGGCATCTTTATTTTTACAAACAAAAAAGCACTATTTGACAAATTTAACTAGGATCTTTAGAATTTTCCTCAATTAATTTATCAACAATTTGATCAAAAGTAGGTATTTCATTTGGCTTGCTTTCAACGCTTTGTTGAAAATTAGTAAAGACGAATCTCACGATGCAAGCCTCTTCCATTGTCAATGTGAAGCAACCATTTTTATCATTCAATGATCCTTCCAATGTTTTAGTCTCCATTTTTAAACGGAAACTTAATTATTTCGCACAAAGCGATCACGTTAAAATCTTTTTCTATTAAAGAATTTGGCCACAAATTATGACCAAAACTTGAATAAAACAACGAAGTTGACGAATTAGAAGCCAAATAAATTCCAGGACCATAAAAACTGCCATTTATCACCATTCCTTTTATTCTTGATGTGTTAATTAGTCCATTTCTTAGTATAAGAGAAAGGCCATTATATCCTCACTCAAAAACTTGTAAAGACTGTATTAATTTCAGAAAAAAAAATCGAAAGAAGGACTAATAATATTTGAGTAGTCCAATTGTGCTCAACTTCGTGTGGTGAAAAAGTTTTTGAATAAAATGTAATTCGCTGAGTATTGATCATTTTTAAATTTAAATAGTTTATATATAAAATCAATTAAAGTGGCGGGAAAAAGTTGCCAACGGCGGGAAATAGTTGCCAACGATGACCTTTTTAAGGATATATTTAAATGAAAGTTATAATTAATTATATTTAAATTATATTAAATATTATTAATATGTAATAAAAAGTAATAATTAAAAAAATATGAAGATATATATATATCTTATATTCAATGCTCAATTGAAATGCTAAGAAAAAGTTAACATAAAAATTTTTAAAAAATTTAACAAAATTTGTTTAAAAAAATGAAACATAAACATTTTTTTATAATTTAAAATGCAACAAATAATGAAACAATGATTTCTTTTTTATATCGTATTGTTTAAATGCTGAAAAAATGCTTTTAAGGCCACCGTTGGCAACTTTTTCCTGTCATCGGCAACTTTTTCAGGAATCTATATCATCCCCATATAAATCTTTAATTATCAGTTATAAAATTGCTTATTCATTTAGAAATTACATTTTCAAAAAAGAAGCCCTTCTTAAAATATCGCAATATTTATATTGTTCACTGTTAATTCAACTTTTATGATTTCTTTAAAATTTAAGTATAAATTAATAAAGAGAAATGTAAAATTTATTATATTATAAAGCATATCAAAAAAACATTACTTTTGAAATTAGAATTATGAATTTTAATAAAACAATTGAAAAAAAAAAAAAAGAATTCTCATAAAGTCACTTTATTAAAGTGACAAAAATATCAAAACCAATATTTTAAAATTAAATTTTAAAGATATTTTATATAATATATTTTATAAATATTTATTATTATCAGCTACATTATAAATTATTTTGATTCATTCACTATGCATTCAGATAAATGCAAATTTATTAATTATATGATTGAGTGATATTTTCTCATTTTTTTAATCTATAAATCGAATATCCATTTGATCCATTCTAGAGAAAAAATAATAGTTTATTTGTTACAACTACTTTTATTATTATTTTGGTTGAAAATGATTTCAATGATGTCAGAAGTTTTTTTGATTATTCAACTTTTGAAATTTTGATTTTCAATGATTTTTTCATGTATACAAAAAAAAAAAAATTTTTTTTCATATGTTTATATACAATTTTTATCTTTTTAACTAGATTAGAATCAATATTTATAATGTGAATAATGCAATGGCATGTTTAAATTTTATATTCATCAGTAATTTTTTTTGATTGTATTAGTTTTTTCCAAAAAATGGCTTTTCGTATCGAGACAAATATAATGTAATTTTTCTCCAATCATTAAGTTTATTTACTAAATAAAACATTATGAGCAAAAGAGAAAATGTATATGCATATTATATTCATATTTTTATTTAATGAATTTATCTCTATCCAATAGCAAAATATAAAATATCCAAATTTCACATTTTTGGGACATCTTCACTTTTTCAACTTTTTTTTTAAAAAAAATCAATTTTTTGAGAAAAAAATTTTTTTGATCATTTTTTTAATAAAAAAAAATTTTTTGTATCATTTTTTTCCACTTTTTTGAAAAATATATCAAAAAATTATGCTTGTTTTTAGCAAAGGTATGCTGAAAAAATCTGAAAAAAATATATGATAATCAGTAATTGATAGTAATAATAATTACATAAATTTCATGGGGAAATTCCTCATTGTCAGACATATTAAATTTAATATTTACCGATGTCATTAAAAAAAAAAGCTTTTAATGAAGGAACATTATAGATAATCGATTTTTACATAACTATTCTCATGTATGTATCAAAATTAATAGATTTATAAAATGATCACATATTATATAAAATCACATTAGTGAGCATTTGCGTTAAATTAAAGAACTTTGCTGCCCTAAACTTTATAGTATATCGTTTTTTACTTATATTTTTTATTATAAATGTTATATACAGTGTCTTAAAAATTTGCGAATTTTCATTAATAATAAAAAATTTCAAAGTAAAACTGAAATAAAAACATAATGAATACATATATCATGTAACATATATATTAATTATATATAAATCATTTCATCAATTCCTTTTTTTCACACAAAAAACTCGATTTTGTAAAAAAAATTTAAAAAAATTAAACGTGCCAAAATTGTATTTCACTGTTTTTTTACTTTAATTATTACTTTTTAAGAAAAATATATTTATTAATATATAAAACATAAAGATAACTCGATTAATAAATTAAAATTATCCTATTCCGTAATGGCATTTATGCTCTTTGTTGTAAATTCATAAAATTTTATTTCTAAATTCATTATTTTTTCATCTTGTCGTTGCATTAACTAATAAATGACAATATTAAATGATACAATATATTATATTATTACTTATTCTTATTCATTCATACTCCTTGTTATGAGTTCATAGAATCTTATTTCTAAATTTAATATTATTTAACTGTTTCATTAAAATATCTAGCATTATACAATATTTTGTGATATTATGTGTTATTACAATGTTATAAATCTTTTATTTATTTTCATATGTATCAAATAAAAGGTGTTTCAAAAACGACCGTTTATTTAAAAATTTATAAAATTGCTTTTTTTTTTGAATATTCAATTGGTAAAAATACTATATATATATATATTTGTATTTAAATTTATACATTCTTTATTATACTTATTAAATTTACTCTTTTATCAAGAATTTTTCTAAAATGATTATATTTAGATTTTCTACTATTATATTATGTTTGACTTAAATAAACGTATAAAAACTTTGCTTTTAGCATTGATAATTAGATTCATGAAAATGAATACATAAATGAATTTATCATGGACTGGTTTATTTGAATAAACATTATTCTTTCTAAAATTTCAGTAATTGATGAATATTCAGTGATTAAATGAATCATTTTAGTAATTAATTTATATTTTCAGTGATTAATGTTTGATTTAAAGATTAATTAATCATGAATGATTTCTTTCAAATCAAATTTCATGGAACATCTATTTTCCTTGGTGATTTAAAAGGACTTAATAATAATGTTATTCTTTTAAAATATATGGGAAGCTTGTTTTATTTGATTGCAGCTATGGAAAACACACTGAATATCATATCTAACAAATCAGTATGTCATTCAAGTATAAAAAAAGTAGTACAGGTTTGCTGTGAGCTCTAAAAGGTGGCCCAGGTCTAACAGTACCTGTTATATCGCCAAGGCCATTTATAAATATTTTTTCTCTATTTTTATTTAATATTTTTTATCTTTATATCAAAAACTAATGTGGGCTAAAAGAAGGAACAATATTAATTTTAAAAATGAATTATTATTATTTAATCATTGAAGAATCATTTAATCTTATTCCAGAATGGTACAAAAAGATAATAATACAGTATAATAATCATTTTAAATCGCTTTTATTTTTCAAGCTTGTACTTTTACATGAAAAGTTTGCAAATCATCAAGAATTGGAAAAAACGATTAATACAATAGAATACGAATAAAAAGTTAGTGCCATTCATTGCGAGTATGATTGGAGTTCAACAAATAACATGGGAGATCAAAGTGAAAAGGAAAAAGAAGGATATATAATGCAAAAGGATAAAGAATCAGAAGAATAGCACACCGCATTTTCATACCGTAAGAGCAATTATTTCTTTATTTCACGCCATACAGTAAGAGCAAATACCAGAAATATGTTGTAAAAAGTTGCTGTTGTAAAACTTTTGATATAGATGATAATCAAGTAATCTCAAACTGATATTACAAGGAAGAACAACATGAGATTTTTAATGTTTATGAAAAACCAAATCATATCAATTAAATTATACTTAAATAAATAAAATTTATTTGCATGTTTATAAACACTAGAAACAATAAAAATAATGCAGAAAATAATTTTTATATATGATTTTTAATCTTTAATGTAATTGCGTCTATAAAAAAGTGAATTATTATGACAAGTGAAAAATTTCAATATGCATTTTTTAATTCATTTTTTAAATGAACGTTATCCAGTCAATAATCAAGATATAACAAAATTTCTTTTAATATACATTATTGTATAAATTGATAATGTTATAGATTATACTTAAATAAATAAAATTTTTTTATAAATACCAGAAAAATATTATATAGTTGGTGGACATAATTCTGTTTTGGAGACATAATTATGTTTTCACATCATTTCTATATATTCAAATTGGACTTTTAAAAAAACAATTGTAGAACAATTAATATCATATTGGATACATTCTATTCCCCGATTTTCATTCACTTTTATCAAACTAAATTTGATCATAAATATGATATCGAATTTTAAATTTCTGAATATTTTTTTATTATTTGAAAAAAATTATAATTTACTTTTCATCTATAATTAAAATGTATCATTATTATTTATTGAAATAAAATAGATAATTAGAAAAAATGGTTTCATTTTCATTTCACTAATCAAAAAACTCATTTCATATCACATTTCATTCTTTTACCTTAAAAAAAAGGTTGTTTTAATTTGCTCTAACATAGTTATTATTTTAGAATATAATGTATATATTATAATTTAGAAAAAAATTTATTGAAATAATAATTATATAAAAAGAAAAAGTGTTTTCAAAATATGACAAAAATCATTCATACAAAATTACTAATTTTGAAAAATGAGTTTATTTTATTTCAAATTAGATGCAGTATTAATCATCTATATGATGCATATAATATATTAAATATAATAATATGGTTGAAAAAGAATCAATCTTGGAAAATTTTCATTTTTCTTTTTTTCATTCAAAATCATTCATAAATCACTCATGCATAATTGATATGATTTCAGAATTACATTATTTGATAATACATACAATGAAATATATTATTAATCCTCTAAAAATCATTATTGTCCATCAAGATTTCAGGTTTTTCTAAGAAATATACAAATTTCACTTTTTTATTTTTTCTATTATAATAGCATTAAAAATAGCAATTAATCAATAAATATTAGGTAAGTATAGAAGAACTATTAAAATAATGAAAATAATTTCTCAATGTCTAAAATTGAAAGTCTTTTTAAGTTATTTCAGAAGTTACTCTTTTTCATTAAGGTAATAGATCTTGAGTAGAACCGCCAATTTTATTCTTTCAATATCATTATACTATATGCATTATATCAAATATTTAAATAAAAATTTAAAAGTTTTTATTTTTTATTGGAAAAAAACAAAAAAGTGATATGATTTTTAACTTTATTTTGTGCATCCAAATTTTCTTATATGAAAGTTTTTAGATATCAATTATCTGACAAAATTATATCATTACTGATTATGAATTAATGATATTATTATTAAATCCCAAGTTTCAATTATTGAGAATAAAATAAGCATTTTGACTTTTTTTACATTAATGGCAAAATTTCATATAAATCACAAATATAATAGCTCATTTAATTAAATATTGATGTACATAAAATACATTAATAAAGTATATAATATTATCAAATTATCTTTAAAAAGTATTGAGAAAAATGTGTTTTATTTTTGAGTACAATTCAAAAAGTTGAGCAAACATGATTATGTCCCAAAAACATAATTATGTCCACCAACTATATATTTGATATTCATATGTAATCTTTAGATTTTTTAAAAATTAAGATATTTATTTTTGTGAATTAACATTATTTGTGATGTAGTCATTAAATAATTATTTTATTTTATTGATGAATTAAAATGATCATGTTGTTTTAATATAATTGACATAAAATTTTTTTTAAATAAACGGTCGTTTTTGAAACACCTTTTATTTGATACATATGAAAATAAATAAAAGATTTATAACATTGTAATAACACATAATATCACAAAATATTGTATAATGCTAGATATTTTAATGAAACAGTTAAATAATATTAAATTTAGAAATAAGATTCTATGAACTCATAACAAGGAGTATGAATGAATAAGAATAAGTAATAATATAATATATTGTATCATTTAATATTGTCATTTATTAGTTAATGCAACGACAAGATGAAAAAATAATGAATTTAGAAATAAAATTTTATGAATTTACAACAAAGAGCATAAATGCCATTACGGAATAGGATAATTTTAATTTATTAATCGAGTTATCTTTATGTTTTATATATTAATAAATATATTTTTCTTAAAAAGTAATAATTAAAGTAAAAAAACAGTGAAATACAATTTTGGCACGTTTAATTTTTTTAAATTTTTTTTACAAAATCGAGTTTTTTGTGTGAAAAAAAGGAATTGATGAAATGATTTATATATAATTAATATATATGTTACATGATATATGTATTCATTATGTTTTTATTTCAGTTTTACTTTGAAATTTTTTATTATTAATGAAAATTCGCAAATTTTTAAGACACTGTATATAACATTTATAATAAAAAATATAAGTAAAAAACGATATACTATAAAGTTTAGGGCAGCAAAGTTCTTTAATTTAACGCAAATGCTCACTAATGTGATTTTATATAATATGTGATCATTTTATAAATCTATTAATTTTGATACATACATGAGAATAGTTATGTAAAAATCGATTATCTATAATGTTCCTTCATTAAAAGCTTTTTTTTTTAATGACATCGGTAAATATTAAATTTAATATGTCTGACAATGAGGAATTTCCCCATGAAATTTATGTAATTATTATTACTATCAATTACTGATTATCATATATTTTTTTCAGATTTTTTCAGCATACCTTTGCTAAAAACAAGCATAATTTTTTGATATATTTTTCAAAAAAGTGGAAAAAAATGATACAAAAAATTTTTTTTTATTAAAAAAATGATCAAAAAAATTTTTTTCTCAAAAAATTGATTTTTTTTAAAAAAAAAGTTGAAAAAGTGAAGATGTCCCAAAAATGTGAAATTTGGATATTTTATATTTTGCTATTGGATAGAGATAAATTCATTAAATAAAAATATGAATATAATATGCATATACATTTTCTCTTTTGCTCATAATGTTTTATTTAGTAAATAAACTTAATGATTGGAGAAAAATTACATTATATTTGTCTCGATACGAAAAGCCATTTTTTGGAAAAAACTAATACAATCAAAAAAAATTACTGATGAATATAAAATTTAAACATGCCATTGCATTATTCACATTATAAATATTGATTCTAATCTAGTTAAAAAGATAAAAATTGTATATAAACATATGAAAAAAAATTTTTTTTTTTTTGTATACATGAAAAAATCATTGAAAATCAAAATTTCAAAAGTTGAATAATCAAAAAAACTTCTGACATCATTGAAATCATTTTCAACCAAGTCAGCATTTAATCATTAAAATTTAATATATCATGCATTAGATAATATATTACATATTTATAAAATTGGCTGGATGGCGATTTCTCATTCATTGAATATTTTCACTAGAATAGCTAATGTTAGAGTTTCGTTAAAGGAAGATAAAATAAAGGATAATCCGTTAGAAATTGCACATTTGAATGATTTCAATATTAATTGGGAAACAAGTCCAGATACAACCGATTTATCCTTTGAAATATTTGATCCAATTTTTGATCAATTATTAACATCAACTGATTCGCATGAAATCAACAAATTATTAAACGAAGTTGTTGATAAAATATCAGCTTTAATTGCATCCATTTACATTTATAGTGAAGGTTCTAAACAAGAAGATATAAACGAAGTTTTGTTGGATCCAATTCATTATCAACCTGAAATTTACAGAAAATCATTTCCTCTTCGTGATAAGTTTATTAAATGAATGCTTCGAATTCTGAAAGATTTCCATGAAAATGATTTAATTGTTATTCATGTAATTAGCATTTGCCATTCATTTTTTAGTTCATATGCAAGCATAACCACGCCAAATTATTAAACTTGAAGCGGACTTTTAGATAGAAGGTCAACAATTTCTTGATAATTTTTTTCTCTTGCACAGTCAATGGCAGCTTTGTGAACATTTTATTTCAAAATTCCATAAATCATTCAATTTTTCAATATCATGAAAAAAGTTAGATTTGAATTTTACGAATGTTTTTGATTTAAAATGTCTTGAATGTTGATATCAATGCCTTCTTGCCTTATTAATAGTTCAACAATTTCTTTATGACCATATCTTGCAGCAAGAATCAACGCCGTCCAATTAAATGTTCGAGTTAAATTCCATAAATCATTCAATTTTTCAACAAAATGAAAAAATTTAGATTTGAATTTCATGAATGTTTTTGATTTAAAATGGTTTGAATGTTGATATCAATGCTTTCTTGGCTTATTAATAGTTCAACAATTGCTTTATGGCCTTCTCTTGCAGCAAGAATCAACGCCGTTTTATTAAATGTTCGAGTTAAATTCCATAAATCATTCAATTTTTCAATATCATGAAAAAAGTTAGATTTGAATTTTATGAATGTTTTTGATTTAAAATGCCTTGAATGTTGATATCAATGCCTTCTTGCCTTATTAATAGTTCAACAATTTCTTTATGGCCACCTATTGCAGCATAAATCAACGCCGTTATATTAAAAGTTCGAGTTAAATTCCATAAATCATTCAATTTTTCAATATCATGAAAAAATTTAGATTTGAATTTTATGAATGTTTTTGATTTAAAATGTCATAAAAATGATTGATATTATAATTGTTGAATTTATGTCAATAGTTAATTCTTTTAAATAATGTTTCACAAGTGTGTAATAATCAAATTTACATAAATAAAAAAACATGTTTTTGTATTTCATGTTTGTTGGGAAAAAACAATAATTGTAAGATTCAACTGTATATCGATAAAGATTGTCATCATAGTTGTCTTCAATGTTATTTTGTAGATCTTCTTCGTTCATTAAATTATCTATGATGTAGTTCGATATTTCGTTGTGATGGCATTTAATCGATTCTTCAAGAATTCTTTCGTAACCATTTGTTGGTGGTGAAACATGATTGTCTTCAAGATATCTGATCAGTTCTGCATTACAACTGTGAATAGCATAAATCCACATCGATGATGTCAGTTCAACTCCTTTCTTTTCCATGTATTTGATGATGTCATTCGAACCGTAAAACGATGCATATTCAATCAGACTGATTTTGCCTTTTTCTGTCAAAAGTTGATTAGTTTCAAAAATTGACTTTTTGATTTTAATTTCAAGTGACAAATTTCTTTGTTCTGTAAATCTGATAAATTCTTTGATTTCATTATTTCGAATCAGTTCACACAGAGAATCATCATTTGCTCCTTCTCGTCGTTTTTCATAAAAATTTTCTTCAACTTCCTTGTTTATTCGTTCAATGAATTTATCATCTTTTAATGATTCATTCTTGCTGCCATATTTTTCAATGTTTTCTTCTGTGAGAAACGGTTTGATTTCTGGTTGAAAATATTCACAATAGTTTCTCCTGATATAAAAGTCATTCGTAATTATTGAAAAAATGTATTCATCAATTATCATCATTTTTTCTTCAAGAAGAAATAGAAGGATTCGCTTGTTATCTTTGAAAATATTGAATATTTCTGAATTTGAAAAATATTTTTGGAGATCTTGTTTGAATTGTCTCAAAACTCGCTCAACTTTAGAAGTAAAATTACGATCACGATGATGATTGTTCACAATGCTCATTATTAATTGTAATAATGCTTTGAATTCATCTTTTTCATTAATTATTTGTTGAGTCGAGACAAGATTAATGAAATTGTCATATTTGTCTTCTCCATCTGATTCTTCTTCAAGGAATTCCAGAAGGGAACTTTGAATACTTTTCATTTTGTGAACAAATGTTTCAGAACTCATTTCTACAAAATGAAAATTTTTCAAAATTAATGAAATGTGATATGAATTATTACATATAATTTCTACTAATAGTAAAATTTTTAATAATCAATGCTTTCAATCATTAGCGCCGCTCTTAGATCAGTGGTAGAGCGTCTGACTGTAGAAATGTGGTCATCAGAATGTCGCCGGTTCGATTCCAGCAGCGCGGACTTTTTTTTTCGTCAAATTCAAAGAATCACACTAGCCAACTTTTTACACAAGATTCGAAATCTACGCATGTTCCTCAATCGATTGGTGGCCTTGGTTCTATAAATCAATCTAATAATATATCCATGGTCGACCAATCGTCGCGTTTTATCGAAGGTGGTTTCATGTCTTTTGAACCTACTGCTGAAGCAGTTTCGCATGATCCATCCGCTTTTCCTTCATGCGCTAACGAATTTTCAATTGGACCCAATATCAATTCTCCTCATTACTGTCCGGCGCCAACGGTGGCACTCCGACCTCCCATCTCGCAAGAAAACCCGACCCATAACTGTTCAACTACACCAATTATTGAGTTTCCGGAATCTGATCCCATTGACCCGAATTCTTTTGTTCATTCACCGCCCGAAGCCTATTTTTGCAACAATGAGAACATTTCCAATGTTAATGTCAATTTTGAACTAAACGAAGCTAATCTAAATACCATGGCCAATGTCGTTCACCACGATGTGGACGTCAACGAGCAAGTTGTCAATTCTATTGCAAACGTAGTTCATCATAATGTTCTTGTTAACCACGGGATCCTTAATTCAGCGGCAAGAGTCGACAATCATATTGTCGATGTTCAACAGCAGGTTCTTCAAACTCAAGCGATCGTCAATCATCATAACATTGAAGTTAAGGAGAATACACTAAACTCAGTTGCCAACGTCGAAAGCAACCTTATAGAAGTTAAATCAAATACCATCAAATCAATAGCAAATGTCGATAACCATGAATTAGAAGTCAAGACGAATACAATTAAAACAATTACGGAAGTCGACAACCACAAACTCGACATACGCAATAACACAATTGAATCGATCGCCAATGTTGATAATCACGAAATTAAAGTCAACAAAAACGATATCATTTCAGCAGTCAATGTCGATAATCACAAAGTTCTAGTCAAAAAACACGATTACTCATCAATTGCCGATGTTGAATGTCACTTTCTCGACATTCAGAAAAATAACATCAAATCAATCGCCAACATAGACAATCATTACATCGATATACATAAAAACGACAATAGATCTATTGCCAATGTAGACAATCACTACGTTGACGTCATATCGAATGATCAAAGATCGATTGCCAGAGTTGACAATCATCTTGTCGACGTTCAAGAAAGAACGCACAATTCTACAGCTTTAGTCCAACATCACGAGGTTAACGTCCTTAACGAGCTTTGTAGCTCAACAGCCCTTGTTCAAAGCAATCAAATTAATGTTAACGAAATGACACTTACAAACACAGCCAATATTTATAGCAATAATATCAAAGTGAATCATCAGATCATTCCTTCAACAGCAGAAGTCCAGAACCATAAAGTTAATATTGTTGAGAAAACACTCCAATCTACAATCGCTGTCCCGAAATTTGTTGTCAATGTCACTGAAAAAGAAGTTCCAATTAATATTTCTACTGAAAATATTGCCAATCAGCTCCTCTGCAGTATCCTGCAAGCCACTAATCAGATCACAAATAAGAATCTCACTCCTGTTTCAAACGATAAATCCTCTATCGGCATCCAGTCGATTCTGGATAATGAAGAGTGCCACGAAATTATCGCTGCCAGCCGTCCGCATGGTAGACCGTCCAAAAAGTCAATTCCTTATTCTTCTATGAATGCTACAAAGCCTTACTCTTCTCGATGTAGCATTATTGACGATGGAGAAAACCAGCGGCCCGCACAGGCTGTCACTGACGTTTCAGATATAGACGAAGGAGAGAGAAGTGAAGTTGCGAGCACGACAACGGAATCTTCTAACTCTAGTCAGAGTGTTCCTAACTCTAACCGAAATATAAATGACAACCAACTAAGAGGCCATAACAATAGAGACAATGATCGTAGAGACAACAGTCCTTCAGATGCTTCATCAGGCGCTGAAGAAGATGAAGGGAATCTCACGCCTGAATCTCTTGAAAGAGATTTAAGAGAAGTTTCGTCATATGAAGATTTAAAACGAGTGAGAAGGAAATGGAACCATAAACTAGTAGATGCATCATTGTGGGGATCCAATGTTGATGTCGTGGAGAACCCAGTGATGTGGAATGTTGTTATATCAAGTGAATGGCCAGGTGTTGGACGCTTTATCTGTCCTCATTGTCTAACGCACGCAGATGACGTACATGCAAACATTCGTAACCACCTCGAACGTGAACACGGAACTGTCCCCATTGATACACTACACAATGCCACCATTGCAAAGATCATCGGTCGTTCGCATCTTTGGAAACTTTGTAGAGAAGATAACGAAGATGTTATTATTGAATCAGTCTACACTTGTACCGAAGTAGGTTGCAACTACTTCACAAATGTCAGAAAGAATTATCTGTCGCACATTCGTTCACATGCCCAATTGAAAGATCTTGTTCAAAAGTTTGGAGCCTTCTGGGGCCCAATCATTGACAGAGCCAAAACTGGCAAAATGCTGAAGGCAGCTGACATCTTTAGAGAACGCATGGGATTCGGTTGTCCATTTTGTGACGACTACATTGCATGCTCAGAAAACAATTTTTCAGCTCACATCTCACAGAAGCACAGTAATGTTCGTATTGAAGGAGTGGAGAGACCAACACCCACTCGAATCAGACTTATTCCTATGATTACTCACGAATCAAACGACATTGATGAAATAGCACCAGGACTTGACTTCGTTAGATTATCACGCCGCAGAGAACCTCGAGTTAATAGAAGAGCCAACGATAACAATCAACAGCAACATGAAAATGAACCAAGTACAGAAAACACCCAGATCCCACAGATAACTCGTAGCATTGACCACAACACTCAAGATGAAAGGTTGAACTCGTCTGTCTCATCATCACAACCAACACAGCAATCTCAAACACAGATCATAAATGAACATAGGCAAGAAGATCCAGCTGATGTATTAGGTCTTAATTTTGACAATAACACTTCCCACAACAGTGTTAACATTATTAATGCTAACCTGCCGAGTGATTCAGATGACGACGACGGAACACATTCATTACGAAGTGAATCCATAATGGATACACTCACGCCTGACGAGATGGCCGTAGAAGAAGTTGAAGAAGAAATACATTATGACAAGGAAGAACTATTAAGGAAAGCAGTTAAATGGTTAAGAAAATGCGAAGAAGAAGAAGAAAATGGAGTTTCTCTCCCACGTTTGAAAGCAAGACAGCGGAAGCGTGTTATTGTTCCAATCCGTAATCTGTTCGAAACGAAAATAACTGAACTTATTAAATTTATTAAGTTTCGTGACATGGATGACGACGACTGGACTATTACAGAAGGAATTCTAGCAAGGATTTCACTCTTGATCCGTAAGTGTATCCGCACTTCATTGAAAATCCCTATCAATAATACAAAGAAGAAGAAAGTTAGAAATAGGGACCTTGAGTATAACCGCTCCACTCTAACGGTTAAAAGAATCTTCCAATTAACCGAGTTAAGTGATCTGTTAGAGAAGTTGAGTGAAATATCAGATACACGAGAAACAGCAGCCAACAGAAACTCTATTGCTAATATTGAAAGGAGGATTGTCGATTGCATTCAACAAACTGATGCTGGAGTCGTCAATGAACTTTTCGGAGGAAGATCTATTGAAAACGTGAGACGTTTCTTAAATGATTCAGAAGAACATCGTGACAGCAAACTTAAATGGCTCCATGGATGTATTATCAAAGAAGAAAGGAACTATGAAGTGCTTCGTGGACATCGTCATGAAAAAACAATCCAAGAATTTTATCGTGAAGATGCACGTAGATGCGCTGAATGGTTTATATATGGAACAGTGTCACCTGAATGTAAAGTGCCTCTAGAAAACTTCGTAAACCATTTTCGAAATGAATGGAGAAGGAGTGGAGATTACAACCAAGATTCTCCTTTGTTAAACCTAGATCCATCTATAGATGAGGAAACACAACATTGGATGCTAAAGAAATTATCGGATCAGGATTCTATCGGTAAAGTCATTCGTTCTAAAGCAAATATGTCCGCAGCAGGACCTGATGCAATTTCAAATGTCGTGTGGAAGTCCAACGTTAATGTCACATGCAAACTTGTTTCACGCCTGATGAAAGCGATGTTGGCTTCAGGCAAGTCACCATCAGCGTGGAAACGCTCCAGAACTATCATGCTTTATAAGAAAGGTGATAGTGATAATGTGAAATCGTGGCGACCAATCTCTCTTACGCCAACGCTGTATAGAATTGTAATGGGACACGTTGCAAACGTTGTTCAAGATGCGAACAAACGCAATCCTATTTTCAGCTGCGCTCAGAAAGGTTTCGTGGCGAATGTCAATGGATGCTCTGAACACATTGGAGTTCTGAATGAGCTCTTCTCACATGCGACTCGGAATAAGAAAGACATTAATGTTGTCACACTGGATTTCGCCAATGCATTTGGTTCCGTTGATCACCGACAGATTGTTAATAGCCTTGTTTCTCTTGGATTCCCTAAACCTTTTTGCCGATGGATCAAAGACCTTTACAACGAGAACGTCACAACAATCTCTGTCAATGGAGAGAACAGTCAGATGATTCCAATGGAGCGTGGCGTTCGGCAAGGATGTCCTTTTTCCCCAATATTATTCAATCTATGTCTGGAACCTCTGCTGCGTGAGTTACTTTCAAACCACAAAGCCGACGGTTATAGAATAGACGATCTTTCCTTTAATGTTCAAGCTTTCGCCGACGATGTGGTCCTGATATCGCACAACACTGAACAAATGCGCAGTATGCTCAGAACAGTCCAGTCGTTCTGCTCAGTAACAGGAATGAAACTCACAGGTTCTAAATGCAAATGGTTAAGTTATATAATGAAAGATGGCCGAAGAGTTTCATCTTCAGACACACTAGAAATCAACGAAGACGAAATTAAATCTATCAACATTTCGGATTGCATAAAATATCTTGGTGCTCCTATTGCTACAAACCGTACTTCTAAAATGAAATTCTCTGAGAATCTTCTAATTAAAGTTAGACATCAAATAAATCAACTATTATTAAGTCCTCTGACTTTATCTCAAAGCCTTGATGCAATCAGAAGACTTATCATTCCTCAACTGGACTTCGTTTTTATGAATGGAGTTTTATCTCTTAGCTTTGTTAAAAAATTGGACGAGAATATCAGAGGTCTCATTCAGAAGAAAATCAAGTGTCCAGGTTTGCCTATCGAGGTCGTTCATTCAGATTGGAAAAACGGTGGTATGAACATACCACGTCTTGAGCACCGTCTCGAGCTTCTTCAAATCCGTTCATTCCTCGGTCTTGTGACGAGTAAAGACGAGAGAATTAGAAACCTTATCAAACACAACATCATAGATGAAGCACACAAACGTCACTTTTTACGAAGCGACGATAACTCATTTATTGGATTCAACAAAACATCTTTAGGATCTACAAATGCACTGAAAACGAACACAACGTTTACTAGAGCTTTACAAGCTGCAGATAAACTCAACATCTCCATTAAAGTAGAAGATGAAGGACAGAACGATCCAGAGTCTCTTGACTGGATCAGTGACTCACCATTGACAATCTTCAAACTAACAACTGCTGTTGACAATGATGGTAAAATCATAAATGCAAAAAGTTTTCTACCGACGATGAACTTGCTTCTGGACGAACAATATAGTTCGGATCTATCGTCTAAAGAATTCCGATGCCACTCATTCGACTCTCTGAAAAACTCGAAACTTTCTAACTTTTTCATTGGCAACTGCAATGCACCAACATCTGACTGCTTGGTAAAATTTGCATTCCAGGCGAGAACAAACTCGCTTCTCACAGAAGAAGTGGAACATAAGAGAAACTTGAATCCAAGTGACAAATGTAGAGCATGTGGTGATCGTTTTACGGGATCACTAATGCATAGACTAAACAAATGTAACGCCTCAATGGTCCGAATCACAGCTAGACACAATGCAATTGCGCGCGTTATTAGTGATGGTTTGAAAGATATGTTAGGTTTCAATTGTCCCCCACTCAATGAAAATTCAACTGTCTTCATCCGTGACGAGGAAATACTTCCTGAACGGTCCAGGAACATGAAGCCGGACATCTGGTTCATCGAGGAAGACGTTCATACGCACAAAAGAACAATTAACATTATAGAAATTACCTGCCCATATGGTATGCAGACAGACACAGCACAAGGAAGGAGATCTTCTTTAGAAATCAGAGAAGAAGAAAAAGTTAACAAATACAGTAAACTAATTGATGACATCAAAGATACATGGAGCATTGATTCAAACCTTTATGTAATTGTGGTTTCCTCACTCGGCGCAATTACTAAAAACACTGTAAAAACTCTGAAGAAACTCTTCATCACAAAAGAACGAAGTAAGCTTATAGCTAAGCGTTGTGTTATAGCCGCGATAAGAGGTTCATGGGCCATTTTCAATGGCAGAGACATTAGAAATTCAACCAACAACAGAAATAAAAACGCATCAGACGATACTGACCACATTTCTTCTAATGACCTCATTGATGAGGAGGATGGAGACATCCTTAATAATGATAACTAATTCTGTATTAGTTTAATTTATATTCTTTATTTATTACTCTAATGCTTATATATCTCAATAAACACTTAAATTCCAGCAGCGCGGATTTTTTTTTCGTCAAATTTAAAGAATCACACCTGGTAACTTTTTACACAAGATTCGAAATCTACGCATGTTCCTCAATCGATTGGTGGCCTTGGTTCTATAAATCAATCTAACACTTAAATTCCAGCAGCGCGGTTTTTTTTTTTTTTTGTTTTGTTTTAAATATATCAGAATTCTTGATAACAAATATCAATTTTTCAAAAGAATTGAAAGCAATTTGTCGACTAATCTTAAAGATAGCTAATAATCATCGCATAGAAAATGACCTTTTTGCAAAAATAGAAAAAATTCTTCTATATTTTAAGAGGTATGTCAACCAAAGAAACTATTCAAAAAGTTCATTTTTTCATGCTCCATAGCTCGATAAAAAAAAGTTTTGATGTATAAATATAATAAAAATATTTTTGCTTTCTTCATGAAAAAATGCTATTCAAGGTTTATTTCTGATTTTAAGATAACTAATATGATCATATGAATTATTTCTTTTTTTTTTTTTTTTCATATATCCTCTTATTGAAATCCATCTTTTATTTGTTAAATTTTTATATTTATATATTTTATATTGAAGCAATGAAAATTAAGCCAATCCTTCTATTTCATTTATTAATATCAATAATCAAACTGCTGATAAGTATAGTTTTTCTATTTTTTCCCATAAAATTCATTTAATTAAAGAATTATTTTAATTTTAAAATTATATTTATCATTTATATTTAAATATTATTAATATTGGATGATATATTTTAATTTTTATAATATTCAATTCTTTTCAATTGTTCACTTTTTGAAGGCTGCCACTCCATTTGCTGTAGATTATAAACTAAGTTTTTTAATTATTACCTTATTCACAAAAAAATTGAGAGTTTTTAATTCAAACTCAGAAAGTAGGACGATAAGTAGGGACAAATTATTTTTTTTAAAATACCATATCTTTCAATTTTGAGAAGATGAAAATAAAAAAAAAAGAATATAAAAAAGTTATTTATTCAGGAAAAATGCATTTTAAATAGCTTTGGGAGCCTTTGATGGCTAAGCCCAATTGGTTAAGGTAATAGCGGGAGCCTCAACCTGAGATGAATGAAAGTAATCATGCCATTATAACTTAAAAAAAAATATTTAGCTTTATTCAAATTTGAGAGGACGATAAGAAGGGACAAATTAAAAAACTTAGTTTAGAAGCTACTTTTTCAATTAAAATAAAAAAAAACGAATAAGACTAAAAAATTCTGAGAAATTTATTTTTTATTTATTTTCATATTATATTTACTTTTCTAATGCTAGTGATTTGGGAATCTACATCAAAGTGTCTTATATAAGCTTCTCTTTTCCATCAACAATGTTTTTTCCTCTTTGGATCGCAAAATCCTGATATTGATATCTGATGAGCACCGCCTCGACGTAACAAATGCCAAGAATAATGGCTATAATTAAATCCAATTTACTCAACAGTTGCTTTTAAATGGTTTCAAAGTGTATCTCCCGAAGTTTCGACAATTAAATTTGAAAATAAATAAAAAATTAATTTCTCAGAATTTTTTTTGTCATATCCGTTTTTTAATATTTTTATTGAAAAAGTAGCTTCTAATCTACAGCAAATGAAGAGGCGCATTCAAAAAGTGAAATTGAAAAGAATTCCAGTTTGCCGACAAACAGGTAATTTATTTGAATAAATAATAATCTCAAATTTTTTAAGATGATCAGGTTTTATTTTTCTATTAACAGCAAATGTTGAATTTAAAAGTTTTTCTATCAGGTTAATAACACTCAGTTGATCGTCAACATCAAGCGCATGGAAAAAATCTTCTTTAAATTTGTGGGGACAAAAAACATCCAATTTTTTTATATCAAATTATCAGCGCATATGCACCTATTGAAAATCCAAAAATTTTCTATGAATATAGTGGTGAGAAAAATATGTATACATATTGAATTATATGTATACGTTATGTTTCTCTTTAAGATATTAATTACTTTTTATTTTATACTTTGAAATTATATCTTATTTCCTAATTTAATATAATTATTAAGTGTAAAAAGATTTTTGTCAAAAATTAAATGAGATATTTATGAATTTTTCAAATTAAATTATATTCAAATTTCTGAATTAACAGCCATATAACAATTGAAAATCAAGCGTATACATATTTTTCAAAGGTATACATATTATTCCGACCACTATAATAACTTTTATTTTGAAATAGAGAAAATCGATAAATCTATTCTGTTATAAACAATATTTTAATTATTGAATATTTTTGCTAAATGAAAAAAAGTTATTATATAATATTTTTTCTAATATTTTTTGTATAATGCAAAATCATCCCATTATTCATAAATATTCAATCATTATACATTATATATATAATTATTTATAAAAAAATTGCCCAATTTTGCATATATTATCTTTTTATTTTGATATTTGAAGTTTAAGTCATTTTTTACGCAAAAATTGAATACAAATCCTATTAAAATATGTCATATATTATATACTATCAGTTATCAACTGTAGATTTGTTCACACATCGAGATTTGAATAAGCGTCAATCAGCTCAGAAAAAAAAAAATATTCTGATGTCCATTGAAATTTGAGAGAAAAAATTGAGAATATCTCAAAAATGAAATGAAATGAAATATAAAAAGATGTACATTTTTGTTCAATTTTAAATTATAGTGCCACAAAAAAAGATTGATTGAAGATTTGAATAGTTTATTTTTTATATAACACAAAAAGTTATAAAAAATAATCGCCTCAAATTTTGCATACTTTTATTTTATTAAAAAAAAAAAGATACAGGTCAATGATAAATATATTTTATGTTAAGTCTATAATATATTATAAATATAAAATATATAATTGCATTATAGAGCCAATAGTTAGATAATTATTATTAAAAAAATTGATAGATTTGAGAGGAAATTTTTTTTTCTTCATTTTTTTATTAGGTTGATAGCATTAACGAACTCTTAAAACTCTTTCATACTTACCAACCATTATGAAATATGGCATTAATTATTTATTATAATGCATATGCAAAACATAAATGAACTATGGCAATCCACATTGTTCTTCCCAAGGAGCAAAAGGACATATGATTTTTCAGGATTTGGATATTTCATATGGGTCAATTGAAGGCCAAATTTTGAAAAATTATCTCTCTTTTTGTTTCTTTGAGAAGAACAAAAAAGATTGATTTAAACCAAAACTTATTAAAGGAAAACGATCAAATTTTTGATAGCAAAAAAGTGTATTAAACACTTATTGAATTTTTTTTCCATCAATGTTTTTTGGTTTCACTATATTAATCATTGAAAATTAATAAAATTCAATTAGGAAAAAACTCATACCATTTTTTGAATCTAAAAGCGTATATACGATCAAGAATTTGAATATAAAAAATTTATAACGATCATATAAAGTATTCAAATTATATTCAATCAGTTGTCTGAGTTTTTACTTTCTGTTTATTAATTTCGTCATCATTGACAAATATTTCTCAATATTTGTTTGGTCAATGCACATCATTAAAGCAAATAATAATTCCTTCTTCTGTAACATTAATTGATGAAGGAGCATTTCCAGAATGTTCATCATTGATCTATGTCTTCTTTGTCGTAAATTGGCTTTTGCGCTTTCAAAAAATGCTCATCATTGAAGAAAATAACAGTCCCTTCATCTGTAACAAAAATTGGAAATGGAGTTTTTGATGGTTGTTCCTCGCTTCTAGAAATAGAAATACCTTCTTCTTTGAGCTCTTTTAATGATATTCTCGATCATGATTATCATTTGATAAGATATAAAAATAAATGATATATTTTTAAATGATATTTTGTTCTTTTTTATACGAACTTTTTGATTAAATAAGCTTGAATGTTGATAAAACTAAAGTAGACTTGTTTGATGTCCTGGACTTGAAATGTTTTCTAAGGAATGTTAAAGAAGAGGTTTTACTCAGGTGTCAAATCCGCTTTACCATTAAATACGAGAAATAAAGAGTTGATAATCATATGTATTAATTAATATGTATATTTAATAATAATAAAAATAATTTTGTAAAAAAAATATTTAATATTTATGAATATATATATGTTTAGTTATTTTATTTTTGAGAGAAAAACTGCTTTATTTTTGACCGAAAACTAACTTTTTGATAGACTTGTTATTTTGAGAATCGATATCAAAAACGTCACTTTTTTGCATCTGATACTCGATTATCAGTTTAAAAATCTGATATCGAGATTATCGATTATCAAGATATCATAGGTCGGCCAGAATAACGAGTTTTGTCAAAAAAAATAAAAAAACGTAGGAATATCTTCTATTTGATATATAATATTATATGATATCTACATATTCTGTTTACCAAGTTTCATCCAATTTCTTGAGTTGAGTTTTGTGAAATTTATGTATTTTCTTTAAAATAAATAATATTAATATATCCTATAATTATCATAAAAAAAAATAATCATTTATGTTTACTTATATCTAGAATATTATATTAAATTTAGTATAATCATTAATAAATAAATATTTATTTTATTTAACATGAAAAATGCATTTTTAAAAATACCAAAATTCAATTCTTTTTGAAAAAGTTTGGGATAATTTCCTTTAAGATTTTTTTTCTTCTTTTTCATTTTTAAGTCGACTTTTGTTGTTATGTAAGTTTTTATAATATAATAAAATAAAAATAAAAAGGAAATTTGATCTTCTATTTTTTCTTAAATTGTATTAAATTTTTTCCATCAATTCACTGATGAATAATAAATATTTCTAAATTATTATTATATTTATATATGTTATATATAGTATATAAATAAAGAAAATAATAAAATAACATTTAAATTTAATATATAGCAGGATATAATTATTTTAAATTCAAATTTCAAAAAAATGATGATAAAAAAAATCCAATTCAAGAATTTCCACCAAATTTAGATGTTTTCTTAATCATATTTTCATAAAACAAATATATAAGTTTGGGAAGTTTCTAGCGTTTTTTAAAATTTCGCTTTATGTTTTTGACAAATACGTTATTTTGGCCGACCTATAAGATATCAGATATGAAATGTGATATGAAAATAATTGTAAACTTGATATCAATTACCGAGATCTCAAACAGATTTATCTTCTTTTATAATTGGTATTTGTGATTTTATAATATTTAAAAATATATAATATAATGTATTGATGTTTATTTTAAGATTAAAATCAAAAAATACATTCTTTTTTATGAAATATTTGAGATTAAAATACGATCATATATTTATCAAAAAGTTTAATTGAAAAATCTGATATCAAAAGCTGAGAAACAAAATTCTCGATCTCTGAAATCGATCTCGAGAATCTGTATATATTTATGTATCGATATCAAAAAGTCAATCAATTATCGATCTCGAGAATCGGAGAATAACAAGTCTACTTTTTGATAATGACTTAGATTTCTATACGATTTTATATCAGGTAATTTAAAAGTTGTAATATCGATTGAAGATATTATATCCAATATATTCTTCCAAATCATATGGCCAATTTTTGTATATTTATGTTTTCACTTCCCTTTAAAATTTCTGTATCAGAATTTTTTTTTTTTGAATACGACATGTTAGATGAGATGTTTTTTTTCACTATCTAAGCTTTACTGTTCCCCTTCTTTATTGTTGAATACAAACACTAAGCTTTTTTTTTTAAAAAAAAATGCCGACGATGTTTTGTTTTCAAAGAACAGCATTTTTTTGTCTAGTTATTACTAATTAAAATTAAGATTCTTAGATTTCTCTTGAATTTTCATCATTTATAAAGCAAGCGTTAACAATAATGGTATTATTTTACTCAGTCGCTTTTATTTATTACCCTTTTACAAAATTACAAATTCTCTATCAAATATCTACTATTTTCAATCAAATGATTTAATTCATATATGCAATTATTAATAAATTACTAAATAAACTGAATCATTCCAATGTATTAATTTATATCGGAAATATTTGTTTAAATGAATTTGAAATAACTGCATTTCCATTTATTTTTATTATAAACTGGAAACCAAAATTCGAGCGGTGATTTTTTCTTTGAATTTCATTTGACCAAAAAATTTTATTCAAATATTTAAGTTTTATTTCTATTTTTTTTGAATATTAAAAGTTTTTTTTTCAAAGTTAAAAATTTTCAAAATTTTTATAAAATTTTTCAAAATGCATTCGACAGAAACACCAGAACAAGCGATCGTTAGATTATACGATATAGAAGGATATAGTCCATGGGCAATTCGACAAGCAATAAAATGCGGTGACAAACGTGTTAATTATGTTATTGAATACTTCGAGAAAAATCATCAAGTCCCTCCTCCAAAAAAAAAGAGGCAGACCGCCAAAATATACAGTAGAAGTGCTAACTGATATCACTTCGATGACTTTGCAAAACAGAATTGTTTCAGCAAATGATATATCTTTACACTTCGAGAAAAATAATATATCTCTATCAGCTACTTCAATTAATAGATATAGAAACGACCTTTTGCATTTTGATTTTCGTGCTCCTAAAGTTAAGCAGTTTCTTTCTCAAGAGCAAATAGATTTTAGGAAAACATTTTCTTATTCAATGCTTGCCTCAAATATTGATAGAGCTCTAATAATTTTTTCTGATGAAAGTAGATTTTGTTTTTGTAACGACGGATACTGGCGTTGGATAAGAAAAAACGACAGAACAGATAACGTATATGATTATAAACATAAATATACCAGTAGAAACGTTAAGGGTGGCTACGAGCTAAAGCTCTCCGCACACCCTTAACTATGCGCCAACATGGTCCCCACAGCCATCGATAGCTCCCAACAGGTCCTTGAGAGCCAAAGTTTGGGAACAACAGCTATTTTATAATTAATTTAAGATTTTATCGGGTATGCAAATAAGAATATGTCTATTGATAAGTATTTTGACTACGCTGATGATTTCGAAATAAAGCCAGATACATGGAATCGTTATAATTGGGATAAATATCCTAGTGATATAAAGCGAATTTGGTCTAGTTGCAATGGAGCCCACATATTTAGTAAGCGACTATATTTCTTTAGTCCAAGTTACCGAATTGTATACCAAATAGGCAGCGATCCATTACGATATCAAGAGAGAGGTGATGATACACATGTTTATTGCTTAATCGACAATAATAATAAGCGATATAGTTTATATGTTAATGATAGATTACTAGGCAGAATAAAGAATATGAATAAGATCGAATTACCTAAAATGAAATGATTATTATTTTTGTTAACACCCATTTATCCTATGTTCAGGACCACCTCAGAGGTTTCCACCTAAATTAGCCCAAACTATTTTTAATTTAATTTTTTATTTCCCATTCATAAATATAATATGTCTACAGAAATTCTTTACCCCCAATTTGAAGATGATTTCGATGGATTCGATGAATATGTCCAATGTGTTAGCAAATATGTGCTAGCTCATAGTGACTGGATTGGTGAAATTGTTGATATCTACGATCTAGTCTACGACTATGTCAGCCAAGATGATGAGTATTGGGATTGTGAGATTGATGAAGATTATTTGCAGAGAAAATATGATTTCGATGAGTCAGATTTAGATGATCCACGCTGTAAGGTATATATCATCACCTCAGTAGTAAGGGCTTTGTTAGCTAATAGAGCTAGCGCATAAATGAATGATTATTTTTGTATCCCAATGTTTACATTTAAGTCATAGCCCAATGTTTTCAGATATTTATTTTTGATTTAAATGAGTTACCGACGAGATGTACAACAAGATGAACAGGTTCATTTACCATTAGAGACAACATTTAATTCATCAATTGATGGAGTTGTGGATGATATTCATTCTAATAGGATCCATTTTAAATATCCACCTGAATGGAATACATCTAATGTGAACGAAAAAATAATTGGCATTCGAAATATTCATTTAAAACGAAAACATAAAACTCTGAAATTCATACTATACGTTAGGAAATACGACAAAGATAAATTCGATGTAGGCTTCAAAGACAGTTCTGTAGAGTACTTAATTCAATTATTAGATAACTTATTAGATGACCTACCTGATGTATTTTGGATTTATATTAATGGTTCAGATAATAAAGAGTTAAAGAGTCAAGTCAATGAAGAATCTCAAAGATTGTTTGGTAAGTACTATTATACTCTGAAACATGAGCAGAGTATTACTGTTATGAAAAATGTATTGAAATATAATGAACTGTATTTGTTTATGCGATATGCGTTGACTCGTAAAGAAATCGAAGACATTAACAATGAATTGAACAACAGTAATGGGATAGAGAATATTATAGAGATTCAGTTATCAAATATGGATCCAACTAATATTATGGTGTTTCGTATTCCCATTAATATTACGATTGATGAAGATGATACATGGAATGATATTCATGATAAATTGATTGAATGCATAAAGAAAACAAATATATATAACTATTTGCGTAGTGTTATTATAGATAAATATGATACTGTAGAATTGATATCTAAGTTGAGTCAACTTAATAGCATTCGTGATGATTACGATCTTATGTTAACACAATGTGAAAACTTAATTGATTATAATATACCATTTTACATTATTGATGGAGATGTTGATGTCCTTAACTATAGTTATAAACGAATGAAACAATTAGTGTTCGAGAAAAATGATAATAATTATTACTGTGATTATATGATTACTCCACCAAATGATTCATACAATAACCTTTATAAATGGAATGATTCTTATAGAAAACCTGAATATGGTTATCCATATTTACTTATTTCTAATGACATAACATTTGAGGATAAGTGTTTTGTCTTTGATGTAGACACCAGAAATTTCTTGAACATTGGTCCTAATAATCCTACAGAGTATGTATGTAAGTATCATAGGAATTTATATTTCCATAATATTAGAACTGATTTAGACTGCCGAGTTGCTGCATCATTTGCAAGTCAATCCAATCATAACATTATAGGTAAAACTAATGAGACATTTGAAAACATTAAGTACTATAAGATTAATGATAATGGTAACTCATTTTGGATAGAATGTTACGATAACGATGATATCAACATTCCAATTAGTTTTAATGACGACGTTGTTCTTACTATGGATGTCGTATTTCTTCAAAATCGTAAGTTACTCTACAGCTGAAAACTCTAATCCATTATAAATGTCTAGAATTAAGTTTGCAACAATTGCCGATGTTTATGCTAAATATCCAACGAATACATTATCTCGGTTCAAGAAAATAGCTAACAGATATGGCTTTACTGATGATGAAGCCGCAGAATACTTAAACAGTCATGTAATTCATGATAAACATATTCCTCCACCTAAGTTCATGCATATTTATTCTAAAATCCCACATGCATTCCAAATGGATACATTCTTTGACGACACTAAGTCGACAACAGGGATTGATGACACTAAGTCGACAACAGGGATTGGCAAATCAGATTATCTTATGTTGATTAATATTAATACCCGTAAGGCGTATGCTTATCCAATGTCAGGCAAGGGAGCTAAGGAGGTATTGAGATCATTAAATGAATTCATTAAGGATGAACCTGAATGTAAGTCTATTATGTCAGATGAAGATACAGCTTATTTGTCAAACACTGTGTTAGATTTTATGAGGGAACATCACATAATCTACACTACTACCACCGACAATGATCACAATAAGTTAGGTATTATTAATAGGTTTATGAGAACAATTAGGGACATGCAGAACAAAGTTAACCGAGATATAGTATCCTTAGTTGAATCCTATAATGACATGCCTCATAGATCACTTAATTATAAAACTCCAAATGAAATAACTAGAGATGACGAATTAGAGTACATCGCTAAGATGGAACAAGACAACCCATATAAGTTCAAACCAGGTGATACAGTTAGAGTTGTTCTTGATAAGAGCCCCTTAAGAAAACACCGAACCAATTTTTCTAAGGAGTCATATATTGTTGATTCTCCTTATGGGAACCAATTCTTAATAAGATCTAGTGATGGATCTGTTGATACAGTACCAGGTTATAAACTAGTTAAGTCAGCTAAAAATGTTCCATTAGCGACAACTATTAAAGATGGCAAGCGAGGTATCGTTAAAGATATCCGATCCTACAACACCAAGAATGACACTTATTCGATTACATATTTATTGACAGACAATTCATTAGTCAAAGACACTATCAAATCTAAATATATGCGTGAGGGTCATCCAACCAAGTTATCGACAATGGAGCGTCAATATTGGCTTAATCAAAATAGCATTCCAGATCGAATTAAGAAATTCATTTAATATGATACAAATGGTTGAAATCAAGCGAGTTGAGGAATTAATTGAGGATTCATTACGTAAGAATCAGCGAGATATTGAGATGGCTTTAATAAAACCACTTAGTCCAGAATATCCATTCTCATCCAATGGTATATATTTTCTGATCGGCAAAATGGGTGCCGGCAAGTCATTCTGGATATGGAGACATATTATGATAACGGAGCGAAGTAGTGATGAGTGTTCCGGATGACAACCAGATAGAAATTCACTTATGACCGCCATTACTGCCCTAATTTAGAAGGCCATCTAACTATTTTTGAATTGACACTAACTGATACTCATAACTAGGAATAATTGATCAGCATCATGGGGTCACATTGATGTTCACTTATGACCACTTATGACCGCCATTACAGCCCTAGTTTTGAAGGCCATCTAACTATTTTTGAATTGACACTAACTGTGATACCAACTGATACTCATGACTAGGAATAAGTGGTCAGCATCATGGGACTATATAGATGTTCACTTATGACCGCCACTATTGCCCTAGTTTAGAAGGCTAGGGGTACTTACTACGAAAGGTCATACTAAAGGTTATCCTAAAGGTTGTACTGAAGGTTGTACTGAAGGTCATACTAAAGGACCTCTCTTACTACCAATCACATTCCACCAGCAACCTAAATTTGTTAAAATAATATTTTATTTTGTATAAATGGAAATTGACACTGATATACTATTAAAAATTTTAAATGGTATCACCGATTTGTGCCAAGATGTCAAGCATTTGATTAAACGTATGAACCATAAACAGCCATCTCCTAATCCAAGCACAACGGTACAGCCTAAGAATTTCGTTCGAAGTGACTCACCTCCTGAGACATCATCTATTGAACATCCCCATTCTCGCTTAAATCGAACCCATATATTCAATCGAAGCAAGTTTTTGGATATTAAGGATCACGACCGATTGATCCAATATGTCTCATCAAAGGATGTAATCGATGCAGTATCCAACGTGGAACCTCATAAACGTATATCCCTATTGCGTAAACTAATATTCGATAACCTAAATTTAAGTATCTCCATGTATATGACCCAAAAACTACTCAACACCCATATGACTATAAATGTTCCTCCTAGTGAAACGACTCTAACCCCCGAAGTTGAGATTGATACAATCGATTTCTAGCCAAAATTCAAAAATAATGTTTAATCAATATTTTTACCGATTACAATTTTATATTTTTACGTTTGGGCAAATGAGTTGTATCTCGAATAAGAATTTTGGTGCAATTCCTTCATGGACTATCAAAAATTATATCAATATCATCAACAATGAGTTCGGTGGTAACATCCCAACCAACACTACATTTGTTGCTCAACTGAGCAAACTCACGAAGTACCTAAATTATAACTCATTTGTAGCTCGCACAGGTTTCAATCCCAATGGTATACTCCAGGAATCTCATTTTGATACATTCTTTGGACAACTGAGGGCTGAACGTCTTGTAGATGATAATGATTACTTCAATAAATTCAATAGAGCTGATTACAAAATTAATGAACCCATTGATGTACTTCAACATATGAATACCCAAGATAAGTTCCAACAGCAATTAGATGATGAACGTAAGGTATATAGGGAACGCCAAATACAACATAATATTGATGTTGCAAAATATGCTTTGCAGGAAGCTCAACGATTGATTCGTGAAAATGAGTATCCACCAATACTTCCACCACCGACAACTCATAAGAAACCAATTCGGTATGATGAGCAGCCTTCATATATAAAGAGATTGAATGACAAACTGGATAACGATTACTTCAGTAAATTCAATAGAGATGATTACAAGATTGATGACCCCATTGATGTACTTCAACATATGAATACCCAAGATGAGTTCCAACAGCAATTAGATGATGAACGTAAGGTATATTCATATTTCAACAAATATTATCCCGAATATCTCGATAGAGCTGAAATACAAGATATATTCCAAGATAGGTCTAAAATTACAAAACTAGCAAATATTATTGATGACAATACTGATATTGATGGTATCCCCAAAGATCCTGAAAATAATGAAATATTCGAGTACCTTGGCGAGTTCGGTCATGAATTCAAATCGAAACACAATGATTTCCTCATGGTGAACTTACCTGAGGACTACGATAAGGCTGTAGAGGCTTGGCAAAAATATGCCAAATATGCTGATAATGATTACAATGAACACACGGATATTGATACCTTCGAGCCTATATACATATACTACTTCAACTCGATATCCTCATTGAACAGTATATATGATGGCTTGCAACAAGTTTATGAACGTGAGGTGAAACCATTCAAAATATATTTCCAACTCTCGGGTGTATTTGAGTCATCCAGTGCTGAGACTGACACATTCCAATATACAGCTAGGGAAATCACTTGGAATAACTATAAATCTGCTACCCCAATTGTGGTTCGTGATGAGCAATCACTTGATATCGTGAAGTACTATATTGAATCAGTACTGCACTCATATGAAACCTCAACATCGAGCACCAAGTTGATTCTCGTAGGCACAGTTTCATTCACAGTATCTCGAATGGTCAAGGTTAGTGGTCCCATCAAGGATTTACCTCCTGAAATCAAAAATAATAAATTCATTATCACAGACAACGTCGATGACAATCTATGTTGGTATCGATTTCTTGCTGCATGTCTCGATGATCATCTAGTTAACCCCAAATATCATTGTTATACTAAGCATCGTACACAAGCAGCTAGGAAACTTCTGTGCGGGGAACACAATATAGTGTATTCAACTAAGCCATCTCAAGCTGCAATCAACTTCCTGAACAACTATCCGGGTACATCAATTGAAGCCATGAAGGCATCTGCTGAAAAGCATCATTTGAATGTTGACATCTATGAGTACAATGCAGAACTCAAGGTGTATAACCTTCAGGACCAATGGAAATATAATCGTGACAATTCATTTAGGAAATCTGCATTGCTGTTCACTCAAAATCGAATCATTCACATAATGTATATCAAGGATGCTGAGAAGTTGACCAACATCCATATCTGCCCAAAGTGTGGCTCATATGCACATTACGGTCATCACAATATGAATCGCTTCAAGAATCATGTTGATAACTGTACTGGAGTATTTCGAAAACAATTTATACCTAATCGTGAGCCACTTCCATATTGTCCACATATACTCAACAATCCGGTGTATGAATATTGTTTAGCATATGGTCTCGAATGGAAACCCAACATATATTACATCACTTATGATTTCGAAACTGTTGAACAACCTGTGAATACATCTATTGGTTCATCAACAACTATCAACTCTCGATTGATTCCACTTAGCGTATCATCATGTGTCAAATCACAATCTGGTTGCAACACACGACACTTCTCATTAAGAGATTCAACTGAGTTCATCACTGAGTGGATTGAGTGGTTGTTTGAGCAATCTCAACAGGTGTATCACGATAAGGTTCAATATATGAAAACCTTTATTAATGAATCGATTGATACTCTCAATAAAATCGACAGAAACCTGAATGTGATTACCGTATTTGGGTTCAATTCGAGTAGATTCGATAGTAACCTATTCAAGCAGTATCTCAATTACTGTTCGTGGAGTGTCGAGTCCAACAGTATCATCGGTACCACATCATCATTGAAGCAGTTCATATTGAAATCCTCAAAATATGACACCAAGTTGAGATTCATCGATGCTCACAACTTGATGTACGAGGTTGGTAATGTTATGGAGACATTCCAGAAGATGAGAAACATTATTAATACCAATGATGGTACCAGAAGCTTCTCATTTAGAACTGTTGATTGCCATGACCAACCAGCACCATTCCATCAAGGTCAGTACTCACAGATTTCATTAACGCACCCCGACCACTTTATTAGTGATGTTGATAAAGGTTTCCTCACATTCCACATCAAACTTGATTTGCAATTGAACACCGATACTGCTAAATTACAATTGATTGAAGATCCTGATAACCTCTACAAATTGTTTGTGGGATTCAAGTCCTCGAACCAATTATTCGACAGGCTGGAGATTCTCCATAACAATGTCAATGTTGGATATCAGCAAAATGAATGCATTCGTGAGGGCTTCCTATACTCAGTTTTGAAACCAGAAACCGAGAAGAAACGCCGCAGATTCGTTCACAGCTTATGGGAGAATGTTTCAAATTATAGTCAAACTCATGCAGGTGTTTATGTTAATCTCAATGATTTCAAAGCCAATGGGAAGACCACTACTGAATTCGATTTGAATATACCATTTGATGACTTGCTTGCATTGCAGGCATTCGATTTATTCCCCAATGGAATCATTGGTGATTTATCTATTAGATTCCAAGTCAGTCCAGCAGGTCTTGTATGGGCAGTTATTGATCCATATACGGTTGCTGAAGCGAAGGCATTCTTGGAAGATGATGATCATATTACAATGAAGCAGTTGGAGCAATTGCGTGAGATCAAGGCTCGTGGTAAACTCAAGAGGCAATTTACGCAAATTGGTAATGAAGCACTTATACCAGGGTTATTCGATAATACAATCAAATTTAAGTACAATATTTGTGCCGAACATGGAACTCCAGTTAATGATACACCAATTGAAATCACTTTCGAATTTACAGATGAGGAATATGAGAAATTCGGTATTAAGAAGACTATGAATTTAAAGGAGATTGCACGCCATAATCCCGATTACAAAGGTACTATTGAAGACTATATGACAATTGAAATCGTTGAAGAGAATAATGAACTTAAATATGAATCGCAACCGGCAACTCTCACCGTTAACCGAATGACTATCACTTTATGTAAATCCAACATGCAAGGATATGGTGTTTGTGAAGCCACTCGTGCGGGTATCGAATCCATATTACGTGAAGGACTGATAATTCCATCCCAAAAGGTAGATTATCATGCATTCCCAATTGCTGCTGCATCCAATGGAATCAAATCTACATTGAATATCCCATTAATAAATGTCACAAGCATGTCATTATTGTTCCCCAAGCATCACAACGATTTGACCGTATTTGAGAATCCCGTTTACCAAAATTGTTATTTGAATATTGGTGGTAAGAACTTCCCAGATGAGAATGTTAGTACCATTGGTGCTAGATTCTTCGAGAGTCAACTAACAGCTGGCGATTTGGATAGCATCACACTCCAATGTACTAAGGAATTTGAGGATAGCTTCACTATGCCCAAGAATGATGTTGATGGAAATAGATATAAGAATACATTGAGTGATGCCACATCATTTGTATTCAATGTCCAAACTGAGAGAGCATCTGCTGGATACTGTTATGATGGCTTAGATGGTGGCAAAGGTAATATCCAAATTCAAGTCAATGGTCAACCAATATTCACTGGCAATAATGATACATATTATAATATTATTGAACCAAGTGGAGCTGTTGTTAGACCACCACCTGTACAACTCTGTTTATGTAGAGACACATACTTTAAGCTCTCACTCGATGGTCTTGAATATGTTGATGATGAATCACCAGCTGGCTCACAAGTTGACCCAGAAATGACTTAAGAAATATAGCAATTGGGGTAAAAATATTTTTGTGCTTTGGAAATGACTCTCCATAAGGCTAGAATTCTATCAAGTGAAAATGATGCTAGTGTTAAACAGGAGCAGAATGTGAATATTAAGATTGCTGCGAATAGACCTCCACCAGTTCAACCAGTATCGTATACTGAAGGGGGTTATCCTCAAGTTCCACAGATGCAACCTCAAGTGCAACCTCAAATGGGATATACTGAAGGGGGATATCCTCAAAATGGCACCCAGAATGCAAATTTTACTACACCCTCGACAACTGGTGCATATCCATCAGTTGCTCTAATAAACAATCCTCCTCTAGAACGTTCATTAGAACTTGACGGTGAGGATTTGGATACCAAAAATAAATTCCTCGAGATATTGCTGAGTATCTATGAAACGAATCCATTGAGGATGAACAACTATCTTGTGTGCCATAGCAACACATTGATGGAGCTCATTAAAATACTCACTAAGGCTGACAAGGTTGAGTTGGTTATAAATGAGGACAGTGGGTGTACGGGCTGTGTTTCAAATTCGAAGTACATGAAGATTGATAAGATATTGGTATCCAAAAATGGGGTATCCAATGAATTGAAATATGGATATAACCATGTATGGACCGAGCTCATAAGACACTCGATATCACTCAAAATTTGTATTTAAATTTTCATAAATGTCACTTGCAAGCGAGATCATCATGAATATATTATTAGGGTTGATACTAGCGACCAACATAATTGAACTACTAATATTGGTATCGTTTACTGCAGAGGATGAACCACCTGAGTTGACCGATGAGCTGAGACGCACATTATACGCCTGAAAAGCTTTATTTTTGATTAAATGTTGTATTATAAACGCCTGCAGCCAACTCTTTTTGATTATACATCTATCGAATTATCAGACAGTTCCAGTGGAGAGCCAATAGATTTTGACACATTTGAGCAGGAACTGCGTTCTATGTTCCAGAAGCAGCAACCGGTTTCCAAGAGGTTTGATGTTGATGAAGCTATGAGTGAGGCCTATTCCAAAAATAGGGATAAAATCACGAATGCATCCATAAGACCAATCGCTAACGGAATATATGCTTGGTACAATACTTTGAACATACTGGTAGCTTCTCAAGGCAAAGGTAAGAGTCACACAGTTATTCGTGATATCATTCAAATGAGTAGACTCAAAAATAACCCATTTCATATGATAGTCTATGTGAGCAAAAATGGTATTATAAATGATTCCACATTTGAATCTCAACGTGAACTCATCAACTTGCCCATTGAGGTTGTCGCTGATAGTAATGCTGAACGGTATTTGAAGGAACTCGATTTATGGAAAGAGTTGTATAACAAATATAGCTCAGTTGGGAAGATTATTGTCGATGAACAGAAGTTGCAGCAAATGTTTGAGTTCCTTCATATCAACAAACTTGGGAAACCCAATGTACCACTCAATACGATAATCCTTTGTGAGGATTTCATTAAGAGTAAGCTGTTGAAATCATCATACTTCACAAACTATATTACACAGTTGCGCCATAAGAATTCAATCGTTTACATCAATATCCAGTTCTTCAAAGGTGTGCCAACTGATTACAAAAATAATTGTACATCATTCTTCATATTCAATGGGTTCTCGCGACAGAAACTCAATTACATATATCAGCAGGTGAGCATACCTTGTGAATTCGAAGAGTTGTGGCAAAAATATAGAACCTTATCTGGACATGATTTCATATTGGTGAACACTGTTGAACACGATATGCAAGTTATATATAGTAAGATTTAGACAAAATCAATATCAGGGTCTGCTTCCAATACCAAATCTTGATGTTGACCAATGAATACATCAGGTTCCACAATATTGTATTTTTCACGTAATTTACCAATGAGATCCTTGGTGTTTATATTGGTTTTCTCAATCGAATAGTTGTAATACGGGCATTCCTTGAATTCATGTTTTTCGGTATTCCCATTTACGAAGAACTCATGCATGTTGATACTCAATTTACGTCTACTGTTGGATGTCAAATATATGTTCTCAAGGTTCATCTCCTTGAGCTTATCTGGGTAGAATCTAATGGTTTCAGTATTAGTCTGTAGTGATACATATAGGACCCTCGCAAGGTAAAGCGATTTCTTCAAACTGAATGGGAACTTGTCACATAATATTGCGAAATTACATTTTGAGAATTCATCAGGCTTTGATGATAGGGATATCAATGTGTTGATGTATTCGTAGACCTTGAAATGGGTTGTGGATGATTCCATTTGGTGGTGATAAAAAAATCAATATTCAAATTTAAAAATAGGTTTATTTTTGGGGTCGATGCGAATGCATAAATGCAAAAATAGTTAGGGGCCTTCTAAACTAGGGCAATAGTGGCGGTCATAAGTGAACATCTATATAGTCCCATGATGCTGACCACTTATTCCTAGTCATGAGTATCAGTTGGTATCACAGTTAGTGTCAATTCAAAAATAGTTAGATGGCCTTCAAAACTAGGGCTGTAATGGCGGTCATAAGTGGTCATAAGTGAACATCAATGTGACCCCATGATGCTGATCAATTATTCCTAGTTATGAGTATCAGTTAGTGTCAATTCAAAAATAGTTAGATGGCCTTCTAAATTAGGGCAGTAATGGCGGTCATAAGTGAATTTCTATCTGGTTGTCATCCGGAACACTCATCACTACTGAGCGATTATTTGCCAAGCCATATTACAGTAAGATCATTTTCTGTTCAACGTCAGGCAAGCTCGATAAGACAGCTGAGGTGTTATCCAAAAATGTTAAGACCCCAATTGAATACATTGCAGAGGATAATCTATTACCATACCTTAAGCGACATCTTAGACGAAAACTTAAATACTATGCTATGGTCAAACATGTGCTCTCTAAGATGGTTGAAACTAATGAAGAAATGGCTAGAATCATCTCAAAGCATTCCTTGATGGAAATCGAAGATAGGATAGCTTATATAGCATCCAAGCTAGTTCAATATCAGACAGCCTCATATCCATACAATACATTGCTCGTACTAGATGACGCTGCAGGCTCCCCATTACTTAAGAATGGTAATTCAGAACTATGTCGATTACTTACTAAGACCAGGCATTTTAATCTAACATGTATTATAGCCGTACAGACATTACGATTTGTTCACCTCAATGTTAAGCGATTAGCTACAGACATTATATGTTATAGTGGTTTCTCTAAAGAGGATTTCACCTCAATGTTACAACAGACACCTAACAATCTCGATGCAAAAACAACGACAGCTCAATATCTAAATCATAAAGGTCAACATGATCGATTTATAATCAATATCACAGCAAATGAATCGCATTTTGAGGAATAAACTTATTTATTTTTAAAGAAAACATGGGATTCAAGAATTTCATCACTAGCGGTTGGAATCGACTTAAGAATGATGTCCATCAAGGACTTATTGGAGCTAAGAATGTTGCTCATAGAGTATGGAATGCTACTAAGAAAGGGCTTATTGGAGCTAAAAACTATGCAATGAATAATCCTAAAGCTATCGGTACAGTATTGCATGCTATCACTCCATTTGCTACGGCATTTAATCCAGCATTAGGAGCTATAACATCGACAGGTGCAAATATATTTAGCCACATGCCTAAGGGATCTGTCACTGATAAGTTGGTTAAAATTAGTGAACAATTTGCTCGAGGTGAGTTAAAGCCTAGTGGGTCGACTACAGCTCAAGCAGCTGCAGATTCCCGTAAAGCTTCATCAAACAAGAGATCCATAAAATGGGTTCCTTATACTAAGGTTTAACAACTTATAAATTATAAATGAGCGGTAGAGATAGAACCAATGCTTATAGATCAAGTAACTCTGTTATTATAGCAGGCCCAGGTACTATGTATAATGAAGTCACTAGATCAAGATCTATAACAAAGCAATATAATGATAACACTAATACGCATGCTGTAACAGTACCTTATATCAAGACACCTAAAAATCGCAAATCTAAGTCCAAATCACGTAAAAACAAAAATAAGTAAGTATTGTCCGTAAGAATATTTTTGTTGAAACCAAATGAGCTCTAAGTATGTACGCGGTGTTAGGCGAAATCAAATCATCCAACGATGGCTTCAAGGTATTGAAGACCCTGAATATGAGGTGTTTCCTACAAAAAAAGAGGGCAAATATATAGTCAAATTAAGAGAGAGTCCATGTAAAACAAATGAGTCAGCGGTAGTAGAAAATATACCAGACTGTCCTCAAGATGCCCCAGAGTCTGAACATATAGACCTCGATACACGGGAGCCTGAACCAGTAACTGTTCAGAGTACACCTCGATCTAGTACACCTCGATCTAGAGTAACTGTTATGAGATCCAATGGTGTTGACTCAACAATTAATCTCGAAATACTCGAACAATTAAGGAATCTTGGTGAAGAAATCCGCAATGACAGATTCAAGCGAGAACAGAAACAATATATCAAGCATGTTGTCAATAAAGAGATAAATAAGTCCAGAATACGCAGCAAGTATGTCCCTGAGTTGTTCCCTGAAAATGAACCAGTTGATGAGCCACCTACTAAGTCAGAGCCAGATGTACCCCAAACAGATAACACTGTTGATCAAGAACCACCTCCAGCCATATTTAAATCCCGTATCCGTAGGAATTAATTAATCTAAGGTGTTCAGGTCTGTATATTTTTCTCTCAAGTAAATGACATTCAACAATGAAGTGTTTCACAAAACATCAGCTGAGGTTAATACCCAAGTAGCTAGCTATTTCGATATAGTTGATAATGCTATAGCTATGTCTGACACTAACAAGAAATATGTTATTGATGCCCAAGCTTCATACAGTCCATCTGCTCCCATTCATGCAGGTTCATTTACTACATTCATCATCAGCCCAACATGTGATAACACTGCTGACATTTATAATGGATTCATCAAAGCTAAACTAAAGATTAATGTAGATGTTGACACGCAATGTACTCAAGATATATCTAATTTCCAAGGTCACGCATTTAATAATTTATGGGTTGGATTCAAGGATGCTATGGATGCTGTCGAGAAATATGAAATCCTAGCTAATGGTATCTCTATCTATACTCAAAATTTTGGTCCTGAGGAATCATTTATTACAGCATGTGGAGCTAACGAAGCATCTAAGCGAGCTGATGTATACTCCAAGGTTCGACATTCAGATATATTCCGCCGAAAATTTAACTTGGCTAGGTGTGGAGCTTACATCGGAATTCCTCATAATGCTACATCAGTAACCGAAGTTGAAATTCCATTAAAGATTGATCTCCGACGATTCCTACCACTTAGCAACATTAAATACTTACCATCCTTTGCCGGCAAACTCGAGCTTAAAGTCATGTTCGGTACTCAAGGTCTTGTATATTGTCCACAGGGTCCATCCCGAGAACTAATTTATAATACATCACCTATCCCAATTCATAAATTAGATACAATCACTAACGAATTTACTCCAATTGGAGATCAAATTAAAATGTGGGTTAATCATGGTGCTGAAAATAATCCTCCTTATAGTGTTTCAGCTGATAATCGTACACTTACTGTTAGACACGATTATCAAATTACTGACTGTTATAGTGTTATCCCTAATTTTGGTATAGATGGTGATATATATCAATCACTTGTTCAACGATATACTCAACAGGAATTAATATTCCCAACTCAAATTCTTACATTCACCACAATGAGCAAACAATTAGGTACTGGACATGGTTCAAGCACTCAAACAATAACCCCAAGGTTTGTCGATTCTATATTCTTTCTATTCCCATTAAAGTCATCTCATCATACTGTGTTCAAGAATCCCAATTTCACTAATTTCCAATTAAGATGTGGAGGTTACGGTGTTGTTCCAACAATTCCATTTGCTACAGATGGTTCAGATCCCATGTTTATCGAATTATGTCAAAATGCTATGAATGTTAATGGCGAACAAACAGGTTTCAATAAAGAGGTCATCAATTCATTAACCAATGATCAAAAATGGGATGCCACCGATGGTTTGTTCAGCAATGATAGAACATCATTCTTCATTGGATTACCAACAGAAACTGATAACACATTCCAACAGGGACAGACATCTAACACTCCAATCACATATGAAATTGTATGTGATTTACCTACAGGTGGAGATAAATCTTATTACGCTGCTAATAATAAAACACCTCCAATCATGGCATTATTACAAGACACTGTTATATCCATTCATGTTCAACCTAATGGTATGCCACCTGTTGTTGAAATCGGGGCCTATGACATCACGAGTCGTTAAATCAAATTAATGTCAAACTAAATCTAATATTTATTTTTTGTTTCAGTTTATTTTTACCTTAATTCAAATGTCAGTTCAATGGAAAACCTTAAAGTTCGATAATGATTATGAAATTTGTAATGAATATCCATTTCCTATTCGACGAAAATATGAGTGGCATGCCATTGAAGAATGGATTCAAGGTAAATATATTGTAGTCAAGCTCAATGGTGTAGTAGTTAGTAAGCACAGACTAATTGCATTTCAGTGGATTAAGAATGATGACCCTGATAATAAGACTTGTATTGATCACATTAATAAGAATTATACAGATAATCATCCTAATAATCTTAGATGGGTTGCACCAAGTCTGAATTCAATGAATTGTTCATAAGATGTCGCGAATGGTAGAATTCTACCAGTCATATTTTTGACTGTTTTGAGCTCCAAAATTCTAACCTCGGAATTCCGCGGTTAGAGAAATCTATATAGAAACCTTATATTTTTGACTGTTTTGAGCTCCAAAATTCTAACCTCGGAATTCCGACCTTAGAGAAATCTATATGAAAACCTTATATTTTTGACTGTTTTGAGCTCCAAAATGCTAAAGTGCAATTTTGCACTCTAGAAATATTTATATGAAAACCTTATATTTTTGACTGTTATGGACTACCTCAGATGTTTTGTATAAATAATGTCAAACTATTTTTAATTTAATTTTTTTATCCAAATGCAAATTACATGTCAGATACTACAGTCAATAGCAGCCATCTTGTTTATGAATCAATCAATGATGATTATGAATGGATTCAATACAATAAGCAATTAAGGATCATTCATTCTATCAAAGATGATATGTATCAGGTGCAATCAATCATCAATGCATGCAATTCGCACAAGCAAGCTACTAGATGGGTCAATTCTGAAAATCGAATTGAAATATACGATGAAATTGCTAAAGTGCAAAATTGCACTCAAGACCAAATCATTCAAAATCGCAGAAATTTAGCGCCTGGTCTTAAGGGTTATTATGTTCATCGATTACTTATTAATCATGTTGCTATGTGGGCTTCACCTATATATGCTGTACATATATTCAAATTATTAGATGAAATTGCATCGAATGATCGCAAAGAATTACTCAATCAAATTGAATCTCAAAATCAGATCATTGCTGAGCAGAGACCTCGACTAGTACCTGAAAATAAAGAGAAATCTTATAAATATTTGATTTGGAAAGAGGAATTACCAAATGATCCTGATATGATTCTATTACATTTGGTCAAGCGAAATAAGAATAATTTCAGACAGGTATCCAAGCATTATAATAATATTAATGAGAAATGGTTTTATAGAGAAAATCTGCCCATTGCGATGACTCCAAATGAAGACATTAAAGCATTAGTTAAGCAATCATTCCCCGGATCAGAATATGATATCAATGGTAGTACTATTATGACATATAAAGTTCATTTAGATAAATTGTATAATATAATTACTGAATATTTCGACAAATTCCAGATTTGAGTTTATTCACATTATATTTTTATTTTTTAATTCAATCAAAAATGTCTACCAATCAAATCAACACCGAATTGTTTAATGATACAGATGTCATTAAATCGCTCAAGTCCAAGCAATCTGACTCTGATGTTGACTCAGTCAAAGCAAAGTCTACACGAGGTCGTAAGAGAAAATATCAATCCGATGAAGAGCGAATATTAGCTCGCCGAGCTCAGCAAAAAGCCTATCGCGAGCGAAAAAAAATAGAATTAGCTGAATTGAGGGCTCTTAAAGCCAAATTGGATGCTGAAAATAAGACTCAATGATAAGTATATTAATTAAGTTTTATTTTTGTTAACATAATTTCATTCTAGGTGGGTCCGCTGGTTTGACCTTAATTGTTACAAACATTGGATTGAATAACTTAACTGGTTGATATTGAAAATCTACCAACTCTAGTTCGATTTGTTTGAACGAGTCTATGTTAACTGTATTTTTGATGGGTTTGCCGTAAGTTTCAAAGTTCTGTATAATCGCTACTCCATCTCTGATAATACAATCTATACTAGCTATGACTGATGGCGTATATTCAATGTTACCGATATTCGACTGTATAGGCTGACCTTGTTTCGAGACCAAATAGAGTTTGTTAGCTAGATCAAGAATCAGTGGATCACATACAATTTGCTTATTCGCTACCAATTCAGTATCGAGTTCCATGTTGTACAATCCACTAACCAAAGCAGCTCGACGGGTTATTTTTGTAAAGTAAATGCTTGTCTTAGGGGTGATAAGTAATTGTTTAGCATGATTTATTTTAACCTCCATGACTTTACCAATCCCATCATTATTATCACCTTTATCTTCAAATTCTAATATTTTTTTTATCTTATCGAATGATACATGAACACAGTTATTGAATGTATATCTCACATATAGTGTCTCACCATTTTTATTGATATATGCGTACTCTATGCAATCTTCATCAGTTACTATGAGTATATCTTTGGTATTAAATGATGCAACATGATATTTGATATATTCACAGTTCCATGGAATTTGTATATTGGTTCTTATTCGATTGTATTCAGGTCCTGTACTCTGTAATGATAAAAGCATTTTACATTGGATTAAAATGATTACACCGTTATCGGCACAGACATTATGTTTAAGAGATCGAGGTTATGATATCAGCGTCAGAAATGGCAAATTAATGATTACTAGAAATGGTGAGATCAATGATGTTGAAATTAATTGTTTATATACCAAGAGTGAGGTTGATGAACAAATTCGACGTATTGAATCAAATCCAGCTAATTCATATTTCGAACTCAAGGAATCCGATCAATTATACTTATACAAGCCATCATCTATATCACAATCAGATAAGTACTATGAGATGACATGGAATATAGATTCCAATTATAACATCCCGCTACAAACTAATTTCGAGTTCAGAGACTATCTATTTGGTCATACATGGTCATTAATATGGGATGGTAATTCATGGACAGGCAATAATGTAGTGAATCGGTCAATCGCTAAACAGTCAACTACTACAAACAACAATGGTAGTCCAGCGCTAGTAGTTCAACATACGGATTATATCTCTAAGTGGTTGCGTTGTGAGGTTGAGTTAAATGATTCAAATGTTAATTATGCTACAACATTGTCTTCATATGTTAACAATTGGAGGGTAGCATATAAAGATGGCGCAATAATAGAATTAAATGAATCAAATAGTGTTGTTAAATTGGATTCAGCATCCCAATATGACAATCTTGATGTCCAACAGTTTTCAGTCAAAGTCAACAATATATCTGGCAATAATATGCTATATGTCTTAGCTGATCTAAATATTAATGGACATATTACACCATTAAAGTGGGATCTACATCCAATTAGTCCACTTAGTATGAAATACTTACATACATGGAATGATAACCCTGTTATTGAGTCATTCACGTACGTACGCGAGGTCACCCACTCTAAGAAATCAATTTGTGAAACAAACTCTGCTATGCAGATTCCTGAAGAGAATCCTACTAAAGACATCCATATCTATATCGAGAAAGAGTACTTTGAACAGAAACCAGCTAATGCTGACGAGACATATAATCCATTTGATGTCATGATTGTTCAACAGTTTTATGAGGTCAAACCAGATCCTCGTAATTGTACGACATTAACGACTGATAATAATATATATTCATCTAAGATCATATGGGCAGATAACATAATGACCATGCGTAGAGATCTAAATGTAGTTGGAGGTACCGTTGATGTATTAGCTTACGATTACTCAGTACTACATGCTATCATTAATGGTATTCAAGAACAATTAAGATTACAAGCCGCCTATAACGAGTACACAGATAGTATTCGTAAAGGTCTAGCGATTGCTGGCGATATACTCAACATACTTACAGGTGCAGTCAAAATGATGTCAGATCTATCAACTCTATCTCTGTCTGGTGAGAACATGAAGCTCAATACATATCGAACTGAAGACTTTACATTCCCTGGCATGGGTGGACCCAATGATGATTACCCCGGTGGCAAACCACCTATCAGCGGTCAATTCATTCTTGATATGGATACTAGTGCTGCTGGCCAAGTATTAAAGCGATTCATACCTACAGATACAGAGATTCCAGCGGCTACATCATCGCTGACTGCCACTGATTTAGTATTAAATGCATTAAATTCGTTAACTCAAATAGGTACCACAACAACGACATTGATTGCTGGCGGATTAACATTAAATCGAATTCCTGAAATGATTCAAGGTGTTCAAACCATATCTCAGTCTATACATACCATCACAGATTCAGTTCGCGAATTACGCCGCCGATGGAGGGAGCGTAGTAATAACACCATTGTTGACCATTCAATTGAGAACACTGATGAAATGGACTTAGATGACAGAGTTGAAACACCAATCACTAGATTAACTCATGATACTACCACTAATGCTTCGACATCGAACACGGTATTTGGAAACTATACACTTGAATCCTTATCTAATCTCACTAATGAACAATTGTTAGCCTTAAACTCCGACAACATTATAGTAGAACAGATCGGTAGCAATCAAGTCGGCGTTATAACAATCACATATATTCATCCAAATGGTTCCCGAGAACTGGTATATATCAGGCGTTGTGATAATGTTCGAAGTATTATATCACCTGAACACATAAGATTATATAGTCAACAACGAATTGACACTACATCTAAATGGACTTATGATAATCGAACTGCATTGGAGATAGAACAGATGTTACCTGTTGATAGAATCCTATTCGAGAATACTCATACAGAACTCCGATTCATTAGAAACAGTGATGCTGACTCTGGAGTTAATTGGACTGAGGTTAGAGATGAAAATAATTCGACTGTAGCTATCATTGATGTATCTATAGCTGTTCGAACTAGTGTAGGTACTGATGGAATATCAATCCATAAAGCAAACCCTGCTCATGAATCAAATGTTAACATCAATTCTGACGGAATTCATATCGAAGACAGTACCCGAGAACTCGTGGCTAATGAATACAATGTCGTCGTCGTTAATCATGAACCTACTCCAACAACTGATGCTGATGTAATTATTCCTGGTACAACGATCACACTCAGAGATATCGAACAGATGGATTGGTTTGAGCGACATAGGCTTACTAATGAAATTCATGCCTTAAGATTCAGACCTCATGATCCTGATTCAGCTCATGACAATGAGGAATACACTGAGGTAGTCTACAGTAACAATGTCATTGGTGTTATCGATCGACGACATCTCAATCAAGTAACCATTAATGACAACCAAATCACTATAACCAATCCAGATAACAGTCTAGTACTAACTGATCATGATATCCAGTGGATGAGAGATCATGATGAACAACAGCGGTCATCATTGAGTGGATTTATATCAAACATTCGTAATCGATTAGAGGAGATCAATATGGATGTCGAGTGGTTACTGGAACATCCATCGCTAACTGATAGATATGTAGTATGTAGGGGATCTCGTATATTAGTTCCAATAGTTGACGCTGTCTTATATATACCTCGAGCTATTCGCGGAGCGAACACTTGTGAAACAAGATCTGGTACCCAGACTGCTAGGGAGATAGAGGGTGAGTCAATTCCTACAAAGATAAGTCTACAACCATTAATCGATTGGTGTACTAGTACTGAATCTGATATATCACTGCCAGATGACAATAATGAAGCTGTATCATTAAACTCATGTGTTAACATATGTAATACATTCAGAGATACTGTTAAAGGTCCACTAGCATTGTTATCATATAAGATTCAAGAGGTTGAAAAATATCAGTCCAGTAGTACTGAGGCTACTAATGAATTCGATACAGTTGACGGTTACCCATCATATTATGTTAAACACCAAGACTTAACTGTATATGAGCCAACTTCAACTGATTCAGTCCAAGATCCCGTAGTGATTATGAAGATAACACTGCCATCGGTGCTCAAAAATAAGTTGCTAGCATGTACAACAAAAACCGAACTATTCAAGATACATATGCGTAATCTATTAATCATGGATTGGTTGGGTAATATATTAAACGATTTTACGATATCGGTTGTTAATGGTAAGTTCATATGTCCAGAGTTGACTCATAATAAGGCTAGAGACTGCTACACATACTCAACTCGTGAACGCGATGATCCAGAGATTATGTTTGATAAAGATCTCGATATTGAACCATACTCATGGTATCTCAGAGGTGATATGACTATTCATAACTTACTCAACGACGATTCATTGGTGGCTCGTAAGCCAGTTATTAAGTGTGATGTTATAGATGCAGAGAATGCACTCCGATTGCAGAAATCAGATGTATACTATTTCTATCGACCAACAATGATTACTTATGATGAACATGTTAAGTACGCAGATACATTTGGCACTGAAACATTGGAATATGAATGCGAGTGCTATAAGATGATATATAAGATACCAGATACATATCAAATACCTAACAATTTGACATTCAAGTTTAAGGAATACTGTTTTGGTAATAGTTGGTCGATGACATGGGATGGCAATAACTGGATCGGTGATGATATTCAAGGTAGATTTCAGAGTAAGATTATCAGTAAATGTAAGACCCGTGATATACCAGACAACTATGGTTCAACTGGATGTATGGTAGCTGTTAAACGAGATACACTGAATAGTAGAGTAGTTCCAGAGAATAAGGCACATGGTTTGGCATATTCATTAATGAATGAATGTTCAACAAATGGTAAGTATGAAACATTGATCCAATTTCGAGATGGCAGAGTGGTTAAAGGTTCTGAGTATAACCTACATGTAGGCTATTCATTTATACTCAATGGTGCTACACTGGATGGATACGATTTGGTGGCAATGAGTTGTACATATGACAACTATTCAACATCTACATTAAAGGTCAGCGATATAGAACTGTTGTACCTCGATTTGACTCTACCAGGCCAAGAATTAGTTAATCGATTATCATTTACTGTTAAGGATGTACATCGTAACGGTGACACTTATAATAGAGGTTATGTAGACCTGATTGGTGCCTTGGACACAGTTGATAGAGTTGGATATATCTGGAGTAAGCGATCAAAGAATGATTCCGGTCGTGATATCACTTTATATCTACGTCATGACTATACAGATCCAATTGATGAAGTCAACTGGGATCCATCAACGAATGCATTCGAATACATCATCAAACAACAGTTCTACGAAGTCAGTCCAAATCCAAATGCTGCAACAACATTGTATACTGATTTCAACATTACGTCATCAAAGATTATCACAGCTGACAACATCACAACAATGCGATCTGATTTGAACTTAGTAACTAACAATGTGGATGTAGTAACATATGATGTCAAGGAGGTTAAATCCAAGGTCGACGCATTAGGTTCCGAGATGACAGAACAACAGGCTAAGACTAAGTATTTAGAGAAAGAGGTCGATAAGATAGATATGAAGGCTAATGTTGGTATCGCATTAGGTGTAGCTGGATGTGTACTAGGTGCTACCGGTATTGGAGTCGCTGGTAAGGCATTATCATTTGCAACTAAGGGTGTTGAAGCTGCTGTTAAAGCTGGTGGCAGAGAATTAGTGAATACTGTTACTAAGGTTACTGATGTCGGTGCTGATGTTGTTGAAGACATGGCTGGTAAGTTAGTTGACGAATTGCCTGATATTGGTGCTGACATATTCTTCGGCGACATGGTGGATGTACGACACGTAGCAGGTCTGAGGACGAAGTCCGTACCGGTTGGGAGAGCCAGGTCAACACCAGTGATGTTATCTGTCAAAGATAAACTGAATAAGATAATCGAATGGTGTGATCAAGAGTACATACCTGTTGAAGACATGACATTCACTGATGAACTAGATGATCCATCTAAAGTTGCTATGACGTTGACATCAACGATGGATATGTGTAAACGATTCCGACATACGATGAAACCGATGATCAAGACACTAGCACAGACAATGCAGTTATCTAGAGATGATGTAATTGATATTGTTGGTAAGACTGATGGAGACAAAAATATCCAACTCATTGCTGAAGATATTATCACTGATGGATCGATCAGAGTTAAACTCATGGTAAGAACAATAAGTGAGTTCAATGATGTTGATTATGATGAACAGTATGTTTCGTTAACGATCACTAATGGAGTCATATCTGAATATATTGGTACGGATACATTTCCATCAGCTACAATGGATGAGTCTTCAACGCAGATCACTATATTGAATCCACAACATGTTCAAGTCACTGGTATCACGATTAAAGAGAACACATTGATCAGACACTTGGAGTTCACTACTGATGATATAGCGTATACATGTGATATAGATGCGTTACAGAATAAGATAGATTCATTACATGATCAACTTGAACAGAATGAAATGTCATTGGCTATTACACTGAATGAGTTTCCGACAGTAGATGAAGTTAACACAGCGTTGGATACAGTTAAGAATGAATATGATGTCAAATATCGAAGCAAAAATGATTTGATATATAAAGATGCTGTCGATGTGCCATTTGAAAATGTACAAGATAGTTCGGGATCATGGGAGGTCAAAATAAGATTAACTAGTGGAATTCGCCTTGTTGGAACAATATCAAATAACGATGGTTTTGTAAAAGAGTTTGATTATTTGTTTGAATACAATGGTGTTATTACTCCAGATGGAGATGTTAATGTCGATTTTGAAATTGATGGAACAACCTATTACTTAACTTATTATAAAAGCGATAGTAATGGTCTGTGCTTTTACATCGATAACGGGGCAGACTATTTTGATACCAAATTAATATTAGCGGAAAAAATATTGAATCAAGATAAAATAGCATTGATAAGTGAGATTCCTGAACCTGTTGATTTGACCAATTATGTTACTATAGATGATCTCGATGGATATGCGTTGAAGAGTGAGTTGGATTCATATGCTAAATCTTATCAAGATCTATCTTATATAGTAGGTGATCATGTCGCTAAAATCGTAACAATGACCAATCAGATATCAAATCTACAGCAAGAGAATGAATCATTAAGAGCTAAGTTAGACGCGTTGATGAATAAAATAGCACGAATCAAGTACACATTCAGTGTAGCGAATAGTAATAGACTTCGTTATCAATTCGAGAAACAACTTGACGAATATGATGGAACACTCTATTTGACTTATAACGAAACCAAAGATAATGTCACCAGTGTTAAAGAAATCAAAATCAATATATCATTCAACGTTAATAATACGCCTACGAATGAATATCAATGTGAACCAACTAAGATCTGGTTAAACAATATTGAATTTCCATTAGATGTTAACAGCAATTTCGTGATCAATGCAACAGCTAATTACATATTGATTAACTCGTCATTCTTTACATCAAATGGTATCTTACTTGAAGATAACACTAAGAATGTAATACATTCATTGGCGTAACCAAAAATAGATGAATCGTTATTTTTGAACTCAAACGACGACGTACTTCAGACATAAGTGATATACATTGACGAGATCATTGAATTCTTTGTTATAGACTTGTTTGAAGTCAGTGACTATCTCACCTGACTCTGTTACAATCTTAATAGCATCAATTTTCTGTATCGGAGATACCTTGGCTACACAACATCCGGGGTTATCATCTGTATAGATCTCAACATTACCACCAGTAACTGCCTTAATGATTAATGCTAAGTCCTGCTGTGGGACAATAATAGTACGCTTACTGATGAGATTACTAATAAGAGCTTTATCTTGGTCTAATAATATTTTTGCATAGGTCTCCAGAATAAGTGATCTAACATCGTGATCGACGACTAGTTCATCCTGGTGGACTGTTAATTCACGAGTTATAACTATATCCTCCTTACCATCATCACGCTTATTGATGAAAATATTGTTGTTAATATTGTTATTAGATTGTGATGCCGATGTAGGTTCGAGTGAAATGTTTGCATTGACGCCTGTGTTGAGATTTCGTTTCTTAATCATTTCATTGTTCGAAAAATAAGTGTAAATGGATGTTTAATACCCAAAGGGATAGTGATTGTTCTACAATCAATACGAGTTCACATCATCTTTATATAATATCAATTGTTTAGCGTTGACTCGTTTAGATGAACCATCGCTAGCTGATAGATTCTCCTTACGGTGCGAGGGTGGATGTAGACACTTAGGCTGTGTTATAGGTGGATTCTTGGTCGTACATTGTTTATAGGACAATACTTGAACACTCTTGCCGGACATTTATGTAAAAATAAATAGATACTTAGTTAAGTTCAATTGAATCGTTAGCTTCGTCAAATTGATTTCTTAATGCTGCAACTGAGTTCTGACTTTGTTTGAACTCTTTGATAACATCATGTGATTTCTGTTCTATAGACAGATATCGCTTTAACTCAGATCGTAAACATAGTTTGTCAATAAAGTAATCATAATAGGTATTATCTTGAAACTGCTTTGGGGTAAGATCAATTGTCATTATCATTGGATCTCTATAAACAGATCTATATCGAGTCTCTTTAACAGTGATATAAGGAATCTTATCAAAGGTATCAATCAATTGTTTCATATCTATGGTGGTATTACCAGATCTAACTTGGAGTGGTCTAACACTAATGCCAAACTCATTGGGATATATTTTGCTATCTAGATAGATGATCAATTTGGTCGCACCCTTGATGTTAAACTTATTCATGATTTCATATGCAAAATTAGTTACAGTAAATGACTTGCTAGACATAATTTGAAGTGGAATAAAAATATTAAATTAAATTAAAATTGAACTCGCCTATAGAATTGTGGCAATGTAATTTGGTCAAATGTCTTAGTCTTTTTGAAACAATTGGATCCATCAGTAAGGTCAAATGTAATGGATTCACCATTATACATTCTCTCATATAATTCTTCGACTGTAATACCCATTCGCTTACACTTATTTAGAACACATTGCTTAGGAACACCCTTCATTCTAATATGATAACCCTCATTACCAGATTCGTCGACTAATATATCTAGATATGATTTCTTACCAAGGGCTATCAATTTTCGGGAAACAATTCGTCTAATATCGCCAACAGCTCCAGGGAATGAATCAAAGTCACAGTGGAATTGAGTCATTTGCTTACCGATCAGGTCTCTACCATATTTGACCTTATAGATATCAGCTAATTTAGAAACATCAGATTCCTTTAAATGCATGCTATCAGTATCTTGGTAATAGATATCTATATTATTCTGCTCTGCAGTGCTCATAACTTGATTCATTATATGCTTACTCCATGATAACACAGAGGCTCCGAATTGAGGTAGATTAAAGTGATTATTAATGGGCTTGATTTTTTTTATGAAGCATTTGGATGAATCATGAAACACAACCTCTTTGATGAAATTGTAATTTCGATAAATGTATGACATAAGCTTATTCTTATTGACAACTTTGATTTCATCTGTCATAGGCTTCAATATAGATTTACCATAAACAGAATTCAATAGTAACTTAATGGATTTCTCTAAGGGATTATGCTCAGTCTTATATTTCAATCTTAAATCAAACAATGTCTTAATGAATTCATTAATCTTATTATTAAACCCATCATTGTAATAGTATCCTCGGATAAGCTCATACTCAATGTCGTAGAATTCCATTAAGTCTATTAAAGTAATCTTATCAATGTAATAATGATTGACAGTATCATTGCAGAATATTTTTGAACCTTTATTATTATGCTTGAATATCTGACCGAACTTATAAGGATTATTAGACTTACATTCTATCTTAGTAATATTAATTTCAGCAAAGAATGTATCATAAGACATTAACTGATCATGAGTACAATCATTTGGAACTATTTTAGGTGCTCCCTTAGGGATACCATCCATAATATACATAGCTGATGGATATAAGCTGACTGCATCGAAATCTTGAATTCGGTCAACTATATATTGCTTATCATTATTAGCTGTCATTGTGCGACCTCCACTGACACATCTTTGGATGAAATTCTGAGGCTTGCCAGATAATTGATAACATCCCTCAAAACAACCGTATATTCTAGCGAAATCATAACCGACAGCACTAATTGATATAAATTGGTGGATACCTACCCAAGTCTTACCTGTATTCTTGAACACTTCGGCTAAATCATTATTGAACTTATTCATGCCATCCATTAAGGTAATACAGTCCTTCATACAATAATAATAAGCATATCTCATTATATCTATTGTATCATTAGATTCATTATAGGCTTTAGCGAACTTAGCATTATTAAGCAACTGTCGGCGATCTATTTCTAATTCATCTGAGGATTTCTTATCGGCATTCTCTATAACATATTGATCATAGAATTCATTAAATGGAATCCATTGGCGCTTCATATTAGATTCAGTATAGATCTTATAAGCAATGATTTCTTTATGAACCTTCAATTGGAACATATCCGAGAAATCTCTTAATGGAGCCGGAATAAGGGAATAACTATTTCTGAATGTCAGATGCTTAACTCGCTTAGTGACCATATTACCTGTCTTTGAATTAAGGACTCTATCATACTTATCCATAACTACCTGTAATAAGGTACCACTGCGCTGTGTCAACTGAGTCTCCCATCCATCTTCATTAATAAAGAAACAAGCATCATATTTCAGATTGTGGAAATAGGTCAATGAATTTGACTTGAGTGAATTAAGGAATTTGGATGTAATATCAGATCCTTTAAATGAAACTGCATGCTTATCATCACATAAGCATAATAAATATGGCTTATGAGGGGAAACTGTAACATCTGTCTCATAATCCGCATAATATATATGTGACCATTCAGTAATTTTCTTTAGGGTAGCAGACTCAGGCTTACAACATAGATTAGGATCATAGCTAAGATCAGTGTAATCATTAAGGTGATTATCAAACTCACATGTACCTAGTATTTCTTGCTCACACTGATTGATTTCTCTGAAATAATTATTCTCAAACATTGCTCTCATTATTATCATGAAACCTGTACCCTCGGATTTATCTCCATTTTTATTCTTTATCAACATTCGCTCAGCAATGGGAACATCTGAATATTTCTTATCAAGCTTAGCTTTATGCTCAATATAATACTTAGTAATTGGTAATTTCTCATTATGATCTATCATATAGTGATCTTTGTATAATAACAATCGTATTACTCTATCAGCGATGACTTTGCTATTCTTACGAGTATCGATACTAGAATGCTTTTGGTGCTTTATGTCTCTAGTCTCGTCAATCTTATATATCACAAAATGACATTTCATCTCAATCGCAATCTCTAATATTTTCTTATTAGGAATCGATCTGGTCAACATCATAGTGCGCAATTTATGGATTTCTTCATCATTGAATACACCTGATTGAATACATGCGTATACAAAACAATTGTCTCTGTAATTATTCTTATCAATGCTATTATAAATCTGATATCGGGTCAAATCTAATGAGTCCAACAAATTGATATAAGCAAAGAATGCACCATCTGGAGCATCTCTAAAATCATCAAGTGATTCTAATACAATATCTTGACCATCAACTCTCTCTACAAACTCTGACTTACCTGTGGACTTATTTTTTCTCATACTAATGAATTTGACTTCGAATCTAACTGGTATGTAATCTAAACCAATTAGACCAGGATCGGAATCAGAACTGTATTCTTCGATTGTGATCTCGCCAAGAATGCATTTGATCATGTCTTCGAGATCTGACTCCTTATTTAGATGAAATAGCTTATATTCACCATTCAAATCATAACCATACACTAATGGCCGCCATTTGTCGGATTTCATTTGTCGAATATGTCTCAATACCTTAGTGAATGCATATTGGATTTCACTATCATCATTAATATCAACTGTAAATGATTCGTGATTATTAGCGGCTATCATCATTCGCTTAACCTCATTCTGAAACTTACCTTTATCTGTAACATTGTCTTTATATCGGCGGCGCTCCTCTGACTTGGAGGTAGTATAACCGGTATCCATATTCATCAGCGATTCAATGTATAACTTAGTCTCACTTGGAGGTGGAGTAGAATATATTTCACTCATATTCATCAATGATCGCTCAAACAGTGCGCTGTCTTTAATAGATTGCTTATATTGCTCTCGATCTCTGTGCTTATTTTTCAATAAGTCTTTATCAGCTGACAATCGCTTAAACAATTTATCATCACTGGATTTCTGATTATATTTCTTAACATAGTCTTTGACCTTAACACCTCGGTAATTAATACCTAAATCTTTGATAGATTGATTTAATATTGGCTTTAATTTTCGAATCGTAAGTGATCTATATTTCTTAAATCCGGGTAAAGATAAAATCTCGGACTTGGATAATCTACTTAGCAACTTGGACATTTATGTAAAAATAAAAATAATTATTTTAGCTTGACAAGAATTGTTTAGTTATATATTTTTGTCATCAAGAACAACTGAATCATCTGAATTAATGTAAAATGGATTGCTAACATTATGAGTAAACATAGTTCTATATCTCGGTAACTCATTTAAATCAAAAATAAATATCTGAAAACATTGGGATACAAAAATAATCATTCATTTATGCGCTAGCTCTATTAGCTAACAAAGCCCTTACTACTGAGGTGATGATATATACCTTACAGCGTGGATCATCTAAATCTGACTCATCGAAATCATATTTTCTCTGAAAATAATCTTCATCAATCTCACAATCCCAATACTCATCATCTTGGCTGACATAGTCGTAGACTAGATCGTAGATATCAACAATTTCACCAATCCAGTCACTATGAGCTAGCACATATTTGCTAACACATTGGACATATTCATCGAATCCATCGAAATCATCTTCAAATTGGGGGTAAAGAATTTCTGTAGACATATTATATTTATGAATGGGAAATAAAAAATTAAATTAAAAATAGTTTGGGCTAATTTAGGTGGAAACCTCTGAGGTGGTCCTGAACATAGGATAAATGGGTGTTAACAAAAATAATAATCATTTCATTTTAGGTAATTCGATCTTATTCATATTCTTTATTCTGCCTAGTAATCTATCATTAACATATAAACTATATCGCTTATTATTATTGTCGATTAAGCAATAAACATGTGTATCATCACCTCTCTCTTGATATCGTAATGGATCGCTGCCTATTTGGTATACAATTCGGTAACTTGGACTAAAGAAATATAGTCGCTTACTAAATATGTGGGCTCCATTGCAACTAGACCAAATTCGCTTTATATCACTAGGATATTTATCCCAATTATAACGATTCCATGTATCTGGCTTTATTTCGAAATCATCAGCGTAGTCAAAATACTTATCAATAGACATATTCTTATTTGCATACCCGATAAAATCTTAAATTAATTATAAAATAGCTGTTGTTCCCAAACTTTGGCTCTCAAGGACCTGTTGGGAGCTATCGATGGCTGTGGGGACCATGTTGGCGCATAGTTAAGGGTGTGCGGAGAGCTTTAGCTCGTAGCCACCCTTAACGTTTCTACTATACCGATGGAATTATGGTTTATGGTGCTATCGGTATTGGTTATAAAAGCAAACTTGTTATTTGTGATCGAAGTGTAAACTCAGTAGAATACCTCAGATTAATAAAAGAAAGTAAAATGTTAGAAGATTTAAATCCAGTTTATGGTGAGGGAAATTTCATTTTTATGCAAGATGGCGCCCCAGCACATAAAAGTCACCTCACCACTTTGTTTTTTAAAAAAAGGTACTCTTTTATAAAATGCTGGCCTCCTAATAGTCCAGATATGAACCCAATAGAGCACCTCTGGGGCGCCATAAAAAGAATTTTAAAAAAAGAAAGAAATTTAGATAAAAACGGTTTTATTCAAAAAGTTCAAGAAATTTGGAACAATTTTTCTCAAGAAAGTATAGACGATCTTGTTCGCAGCTTCACAAATAGATTGAAGTTAGTAATAATCAACGATGGCAAATCGATTTCAGACGAGCTTCGCAGAGGAATTAAAACGATTCCAGATATTCAAATTCCATCAGATATCAAGTTACTACAGGTGGACCAAATAATTGAAAAATGTGATCCTGATGTTGATGATTTGACTATTGAGTTAAAAACAAAAAATCCATTTACACCTCAAGAAGATATGCTATTGACATCTCTTGTTTTGAATTTTGGCAACAAATGGACAAAAATTTCCAAACATTTTCCAAATAGAACACCTGTTACATTAAGAAATCGATGGCAGCTTTTAAGGAAATAATATTTATTCTTCTATTTTACTTTCTAATTTTTTTTATTAAAAATTCTCTCAAAATTAATATATATTTTAACTTTTTGAAGCGAACCAAAATTCGAGCGGAAATTGAATGCAAAAATATATTATAATTCTGAAGTTTATCTTTTATATTAAAATTTTCATTCAAAAACAAAAAATTTTCATTCAATCACCGCTCGAATTTTGATTTTCAGTTTATAATAACCAGTTCCATCAAATATATGTATATGACTCTTTTTAACTCTTTTATACATCTTTTTTGTGTTAAATTGCTCTCATTTTTCTTCTTCAAAACAAATTTTATCGCGTTATTACTTGTCTTTTCAAAATTATCATATGTAATATAGAGTATATAAAGCAAATAATACTCAGTGAGTCTCAATGGGAAATTTTTGAAAAAAGGTCAAATGGTTGGACATATGCCAGAGATTCCGGCTGAACTTAAATTTTTGTAACATTTCAGGCCAGTGGACAAATTCTGAAGAAATGTTACAAAAATTATTTTTTTTTACAGCATGGACATCAGCAAATGCCAGACGGGGGAATCGTATTTTTCTACGCCACTTTTTGAAAACTTTTAAACTTTTTGAATACTTTTTTATACATTTTTTATTCAATTTTTGCTAAATAATGCATAAATATTTAGTTCAAATGGCTTCCCGATTCATCCAGCAATTCAAGGAGCCTGATTCGGCTTTGCGCAGCCCTGTGGTGATCACTAGTGCGTATATTCCTGAAAAATTATGTAAAAATAAAAAAAAATTATATCAAAAAAAGCAAATAGTTATAATTTTAAGAGAAAATTTAAATTTACGATTTTTTTTGGTTAATTTTCTTAACAGAGTAAGTTAAATTTCACCTTATGATGGCGGTTTTCTACTTTCCATGAGTAGCTATTCATGGATAGAAAAACCATTCAAAAAGTGGCGTAGAAAAAAACGATTGTCCTGCCAGACGAAAGATACGATTTTTTTGAAATCGCGAAATCAATTAAAAATATCGGTATTTTTTGAATAAAAAAACAGAGCATAGTTAGGTATGAAAAATGCAGGATGACTTGAAATATTATTATATAATATAAAATATAAGGAAATAAATATATTCCCTAATTTCATTTTTCTGAGAAGTATAAAAATAAAGTACTCAAAAAATGAAATTAGCTATAAAAAGAAATCCAACGTCACGATTCCAGATTTTTTTATTTATTTCCTAATAAGATTTCAAAATAAAACTAGTTGATCAGCCTTTTTTTCCAACTTGTGCCTATTGATCTAATGAATGTTCCTTATCATTATCTTCATTCTTGAAAATATTTAAGAGCAAACAAACACGAAATATTATAACTTATTGTTTTTTATCATGATATGTTATTATGGTATGTATGATTGAACTTGTTTGAAAATGTTGCAAAAAATCCATTTTTAAGGAGTTTTTATATGATAGATTGTTTGCTTTATAATGTGAGAAAATTTATAACTTTTTGTGAAAAGATCATTCAAAATATTATAAATAAAAAAATAATCAAACCCTGTCTTTATAAAATGAAAAATTATAATTAAAAATGTAAATTTATCAACAAAAAAAACTATATTTGGATAAAATCTAAAATTGAGAGTATCATTCAATTCCACTGTTTAGTTTTTGTGAGACTATAACACAGATCGGATGACTGTAATTCCTTTTTCAAACGAGAAAAAATTTTTTTTTGAACAATCATTTGTGCTAATACATTCAAAATTCATATTCTAATTTTTATATTATTCAATTTACATAGAAAAATTGATAGTAAATAATTTAACAATTATAGTTTATTTTTTTTTTTCACCAAATCAAATGATAAATATAATAGATTTTTATTTGAGAAAATAACAAACCAAATTAAAAGAAATGTCTATCAAAAGGCTTAAACCATTTATATCGAAAAAATTCAAACATATCAGAAAAAGTTTTTCTATTAATATATATAATGCTATTTATATTGTATAATTAAATAATATATATATAAATAAATTATATATATATTATTACAAAAGAATACCTAAAAATATATCTTATAAATAGATCAAAATATTAAATATACAGAATAATAAATATATAAATAAATACATTTTTTTGAATTAATTTGTAATATATTAAATTCAAACATAAATATATTATTTAATAGAAGTTAAAATCCATAATATTAAATATATATATGACAATAGATATAATTAAATACTATAAATAGTATATATATACTGAAAAACATAAAATAAAATAAGATAAACCTATTTTTTATAATTTAGGGAAAAAATTCATTAATAGAATTTATATTTATATAACTATATAGATAAAAATATCATTAAAGATATAAATATTTTTTTCATTGAAAAAACAAGTGCGACCATAGAAATATTCAATTTTTTTCAGATTTTTTTCTAATTCAATTTCCGAAAATGAATCTCATCAACAACATTTTCTCTGAAAATATTTTAGGAATTACACTTACACTAACATTTTTGCTTTCTATTTGTTATCATATTTATGCTTTTAGCAAAGACATGGTTTTGTTCTTAAGCTATGTTGTTTTACAATTGTATGTTATATTCGCTTCTAAATATGTTTCTGTTTATGCAAAAAAGTTTTGTTTGTATTTACAAGATAATTTCTTTGTTGGACATAAAAACGAAAACCTTTTTACCAAAAATCCCAAAAAAATAAATAAATTCTGCAGTCAAAGTTGGCAATTATTTTTACATGTTTCATCAATTACATTTGAAATTGTTACAATAATGACAACAAGTTGGTGGAAAGATCCAAAAACATGCTGGACCCCATGCCCATGTAATCAAAAAGCAACATTTCCAGTAAAACTAATGTATGCGTTTGAATCAGCGGCATACATTTATGATGGAATAGCACATCGATTTTGGAATCCACGAAAGAACGATTATTACATTATGTTCTTACATCACATTGTTACAGTATTATTAATATCAGCATCATACAACCCAGGCTATTTCCCAATTGGAGCTGTGGTGATGTTTCTACATGATATTAGTGACATTGCTGTTGACATGCTAGTTATCGTTAACCAAGCCAAATTAGAAGGAAAAGAATGGTTTTTCATAGTTGAAATTCAATATGTTGTGACAACATTAAACTGGCTCTTCTTTAGAAACTATTTATACGTCGTTAAAATCCTTACTCCTGTATATAATGTCATTTATTATACAGATTGCTTCATGAATAATATGACTCCTTATTATATTTTCTTAGGTTTATTAATTTCTCTGTATATTATGCATATATATTGGCTATACGTTTTCTTAAGAATAGGTTACGATATTTTAACAATGGAGAAAGGAAAAGATCGCGGAGTTTCTTATGAAACAAAAGAAACATAGGAGAATATTTTCAAATTTTTAGCTTTTAGAATTTAAACGTAGATACAAATGCATACTATTGCACTTTTTTTACCACTTTCTTCAGTGGAATAATAAAAGTACAATCTTCTTTCATACTTCATAAATATAATTTTTATTTATTTTTTTTATTCGATTTTTATCATTGTTAATTAAATATTCTCTAGAAAATTAATAAATTACCTTTTTTTATTATGAGTAAGTATGAATGTGGATTTTGAGTAATTAAAATTGAATTAGTAAAAATTTATTCACAATATTTGTATTAAAGATTTTTTTTTAATTCAAAAAACTTTTTTTATCAGTCTGACCGATTCTATGAGATTATTCAAATTAATTGAGATATTTTTTTGAAGTCAATAATTTATATATAACTCATAAAAAAAACAATATATAAACAATTAAACATTTGAATATAAATAATAACATTATTTTATAATATATAATAATATTAAAAAGTGCTATTAAAGCAGTATATGAAAAATCAAATTTAAATCATTCTGAAAAAATTAATTGTAATTAAATAAATTAAATAGATAAATCATTTGATGTTTATTAATAGCAAATCAGTTATTTGTTCAGCAAAAAATAATGTATTTTTTAAAAATGAAATATTCGTAAATAGAACTCAATTTCAACTCCAAAATTTTAGATTGGAAAAAAAAATAGTATTATATATTAACAATTATTTATCAAAAATATTATTTATCAGGTATTTGGCGAGAAAACGAACCTCGACAAAAAAATTCGAACGATAGATTCAATTCTTTCAAATTATTTGAAGGAAAAACTCACAATTTACTCGTTAGACGATTAGAATTTCAATAAATTATTTTCATGCTAATTATTGAAAATTGAATATCATTGAAAGTATGTATTATTTATTATATATATTTCTTGATCAATTATATATATACATTTAATATAATTTTTAAATAAATTATATATATAAAAATAAATAACAAATTAATAAATAAATCTAATGTAATCCTTTGTTATTATATTAAAATACATAAAAATAACATTATAAGGTCAATTTATAACCATATCTCTCTTTTTATATTAATCTATTTTTATTTTGATAAAATTTGAATAAATATCTCATTAAAATAAAAATATAATTTTAATAATATATATATAATTACATGAATCTGCATTTATATTCAAAATATTAATATTTTTATTGAATATTAGAATCTATAAAAAAATATTAATCGTTTTTTATCTGAAAAATTTATTTAATAATTTCAATTAATTCAAAAAATTTGGGACCTATATCTCAATTTTCATTGAATTTTGAGAAATATTCTCAAATCATATTACAACTCTGTTTTTTATTCTTAATAAATTTTATTCATTGATTCAAATTATAAATAAAAAGTTATTTTAATATTTAATAATTGAATTTTCTTTCAAACTACATTACTATGAAAAAATGAATAAAATTCTGTTTTATTTTCTTGAATACAAATTGATAATTGTTATATTAAATATATTTATATGATATTATATACAATATTATAGTTAATAATTAATATATTCATTTTAAAATTTCAAAATCTATATGGATAAAAATGTTTTGTTTATATTAAGTGTGTAAAAGTTAAAATACATATTATCTAATGAAATAAATAATTTTTATCATTAAAATATACAAAAATTACATTATATTTTAAAATATAAAATTTTTAAAATTATGATATATCAGTTATATGACTAAAAATTATTTATAAACTTAAAATCAAATGGCAGACGGTAGTTTTTTCTCTCAATTTTAATTGACAAAAAAAATATGTTTCAATTTATATTTGATTTTAAATTTTCACACAAAAATTTATTCATCTATATATAATTTGAATGATTAAAAACTTTATAGAAAAACATGATCATCAACCAGGCATTACACTTTTTAGCCATGTTCAATTAATCTAAGTTCTACAAGCCAACACAAAAGATTGCCCAGTCGAGTTTTATGCAAAATGACGTATTATTATAGAAGAAGATATTATTTAATTTGGTCAACCAGATAAGAAACAAATAGGAAAGGATGTAATGACTTTTCGACCAAAGAACTGCAGTTTGTATTAGAAATCATGAAGCTTATCTGAGAAAAAAAATAGTTTTTTTATTTTTCGAAGATTCACAATTGTTAACTTTTTGAATAAAAATATTTTAATTTTTTCACTTTTTGAAGCAGATCAAAAATCGGACGATTTTTCAATGTAAAAGTGTGAATTTTGAATTAAAATTTTTGAGTTTTTTCTTTATTTTTAAAATTTTATATTCAAATTTATTCAATTCACCGTCCGACTTTTGACTTCCAGTTTACAAATTATATTTTTTTTTTTTTTTTTGATTTGTTTTGTATAACAAATTATAAATAAGCCTAAAACAGATGATTAAATCAAATATATGGAGTGAAATGTTTTGAAAATTTGCTTTTTTTTTTTTTTTTTCATAAATCAGAAACTCATCATATGAAATAAAATAAGGAGACATAATCACAAGCAAAGCTTATATTTATCATACAAACTTGCATAAAATTATAAATATTCGTGTCGTATTCATGTTTTTTTTTTTTTTTAAAAAAAACGACACGAACCAGATTCGAACTGATGCGGGATAAACCCATGGGGACTCTAATCCCACGCCTTAACCACTCGGCCATCGTGTCTTCTTATGTATTTAAATTTTTAGGAAATTATGTTGATATTTCCAATCAAATTGAAACAATATGATTGTTTTTCCTGTGGCAGATTCATTACATTTGCATAATGGAGGCCAACTCGCCAACACTTGAAACCATTTATCATACATTTATTTTGATTGTTTCTTATTTATTGGTAATTTTTATTGAAATGAGCAATTTTCAAGTTTTAATCACATAAGTACTTTCAGAAAATGCATCTATTCTGATTTATTTTACTGATGCTAGCATTTTTATTTCCTTAAGTAAAAAGCATCCAATGAAAGCCTTTTTTCCAATTAATTCTATTTCAGATCCTTCTTCGATTGATATCTCAGCCAAATTAGAACAATATCTGAAAGTGAAGTCACCGTTTGATTTCAATGATGAATGAGTTGTTTATTTTTATCAGTGAGGTTCATATATTGAAAGCATAATCACAAATTAATTTAACAGAAGAAGGTATTACCTATTTGTATCAATGCTTGAACATTCACAAAAGATGTTTTGTCTAATTAAAATAACTGATGATGTATTTCCCACTTTTTCAATGGTTTACATACGTTTAAAGTAACTTTTTCGTCATTATTCATCAATGAAACAGTGAATTGATCAATGCTTTTTTTTTCAATGAGGGAAAGATGAAGTCACTTGTTTCTCTTGAAAAGTTCTAAAATCTCAAAGTTTTTTCGCAAAAAAATCGGGACTACAATGATTATTTGATATTTTGAGTAATATATAGATTGCTGATTTCATATATTGACGGTTAGTTAGAATTTGTTGATTTTAATCAAGTATATAATTATTTTGATAGAGTAAATGATATTGATTTCTTCTTCATTTTTTTTTTTTAATAAATTCAAAAAAAATATATGGTTCGAGATTAGTGCATAAATATAAAAAAGCATGCAGTAAGGAAGAATATTCAAAAAGTTGCTTTTTTTTCACCGATCATAATAAGGTCAAATTTTACCTTATTGTTAAAATTTAGACATCGACTAAAATCCAATTGGAATGCCTATCATGGAATACAACGTAGTTGGCTTTAAATTAAAATTCAAGAATGAAAAAAAACCAAAGTAGAAATGCTGGAAAAAAAATAATGATTAATTAATGAATAATCTTTATTCTATAGAGTTAATGATAACTAATCATTAGGTAATCTTTTGATAATAATTAGTTCATTGTTTATTTTGAAAGTAATAAACCATATCAAAAAAAAAAATCCTTAATAAAATGGTTTTTATTTCCATAATGCATATTTCTCTCAAATTAATGCACAAGCTTTGAAAATATTTGAATTGCAATTGAAATTAGTGCATGTTCCTTTCAAATTAATGCATAAAATTTTTCTCAAAAAGATCTAATATATTGATATTGAAAAGAATTTCTCAGAATAAATCATTATTTTAATTATAAATGATATATCTTCAATTTAAATATATAATAAAATTTAAAAATAAAAACATTTTTTAGCAACCAAATTCATAGAATTTTTTTGATTTGACTTATTGAAAAAGTTGATAGAAAAAGAAACATAAAGACACAATAGATTTTATTAAATCATAAAAAATGACAGCAATATAATAAATTTATATCAAAAAAATTGATTTAATTAACATACTTTGCTCGTCAAAAGGATTTGGAAAAGAAAGATTTTTTATTAATAAGTTGAATGTATGCACTAAAATATGAAAAAAATGTGCATTAATCTCGAACCATAAAAAAATACCTTTGAATTTCTTTCATTTTTTTGATAATATTGGGGGGCAGGTATAATCCATTTTTATATATTTTTACCATGAGGCCAAATACAAATGTATTTAAAAGTTTATATTGTTTATATTGTTAGGCCTAACTTCTAATAATCAAGATAATTAATAAAAATGGATTTTTCTCTTCTAATAATCAATAAAAATAATTATGATTGCTAATAAATATTATATTGAACTATAAAAACTAAAACATGAACTTTTTGCATATAATAAATCATGTTTATTCTTACGAGTACTTGAGGTATGATTTCATTATAAGCCTAATTAAAATAAGCTAGAAAACCAACCTTTGACGCTTTGAAATGCATTTGAACAAGTATCAGCAACTTTTGTATAAATTGAATGAGCTGTAGATTCTTGTTGTTCATTCTTTGGCTCTTCCTTTGTTTCTTCTTTTTCCTGGGGCTCTTCAGCTGGTTTAATATCGGCACCTCTGGTTTTGGCATTATCTTCAGGCGGGAAATCATCAATATCAATCTTTACCACTTGTCTTGGAGTAACGGTGCATTCAACACCACCTTTGCTGACAATGATCTCGGAAGGACGATCGCTTCCACGTTCTCTAACAACTCTCTTAACAACAAGTTCATCATCATCTTTTTTTTCGGGAGTTGTCGCTAATTCAGGGCTTGTTGACATTCTAAGAAATGATGTATATTTAATTTTTTAAAATATTGGTAAATATCCATAGAATTTATTTTTGAATAATTTTCTTTATATAGCATTCATATATTGTTAAATAAATCATTAATATTAAATATTATTGATTTATTCTTATTTCATATTTTATTTCTATCTAATTAATAAATAAATACTATTATAAATAAAAATTTAATCATAGAATATTGTTTTTAAAATATTTTATTTTTTCGGGTTTAAGAAGTATTAAAAATAATTGAATAATTATCTGAAAAATGATAGATAAAAAAAAATTGAGAATATTATCGTCGTTGGTTTGATTAATTCCAGTTTTGAATTGATCTTTATTTATATATCCCTTATTTATAAAATTTTGATAAATTAGCATTTTTATGGCAAAACTGTGAAATGCTCAAAAAAAATTTTTTTTGAATAAAATGATTGTTTTTTATATCATTCAAATATTATAATTATATTTTTTGCTCATTTAGCTTTATTTAAGAAATTCATATTTTTTTTCCTGGTTTGAGAGATAGGTCTCTCAATTTTTTTTTTTTTTTTTTTTCAAAAATACATGTTTATCTTTTTTGAAAAAGAATTAATCTAAATATTATTGATATTTTTAAGTTTAATTTTATTTTAATATTTAATGAATTCTTATGAATTGATAAAAAAATTCATTCCATTTTTATCGATCTCCTTTAAAAAATATGAGAAATCACATAGAATAATTTGATAGATTTTTTCAAATGGATATTTATCAAATCTATCATGCAAATATACCAGACTTTATCAAAGAACTTTCAGATGCACCTGAAATGCAGCGACTTAAAGGAATTGGAATGGATTGTGGATGTGAATATACCAAATTTCCAGCATATCAAAATCTTACGCCATATTCACGCTTTGACCATAGCATTGGTGTAGCATTAATTGTGTGGCATTTTACCAATAATATTACTCAATCAATTGCTGGCTTGTTTCATGATATTAGTAGCCCAACGTTTTCGCACACAGTCGATTTCATGCATAAAGATTACACTAAACAAGAAAGTACAGAAAATGGTACAGAAGAAATTATTAATTCGTCAACATATATTCAATCAAAATTACAAAAATACGGAATTCGCACAGAGGAAGTCTGTGATTATCATATTTATCCAATTGCAGATAATGACAAACCCAAATTATCAGCTGATCGTCTTGAATACACTCTTAATAATATGATTCGATATTTACATAAACCACAAAACGAAGTAAAATCATTTTATGATGATCTTTTTGTATCAAAAAATGAGTCAGGAATTGATGAGCTAGTCTTTAAAACGGAAAAAATAGCAGAACAATTCTCGATATTGGCATTGGAAACCTGTAAAATATACGTTCTTGATGAAGATCGATTTTCCATGGAATCTTTGGCAATACTAATGCGTGATGCACTTCAACGGGAAGTCTTATCTATGCCAGATCTCAATACAACAGAACCTGAAATTATTACCAAAATAAAAAACGATCAAAAATTGAGACAAAAGTGGAATTGGTTTTGCTCACTTCACATTATACAGAAAAGTTATGAGAAACCTCCAAAAGAAGAAGAATGGATCAACATTACAGCAAAAAAAAGATACATAGATCCTATCGTCTTTCCTCTGAAAAGAGTCTCAGCGATCTCGCCTCCTTTTCAAGCTGCCCTTGAAGACTTCAAGAAGAAGAGCTTTGACTACTGGGTGAAAGGAATTTGATTTATTATTGAATTTTCTCTTATATTAAAAAAAAAATTGTTTGTGATTCATTTTTTTTTGATTGATTAATGCGCTTTTTTTTTTTTTCTCTAAACCAAGCAGAATGATGCATTATTGCATAAATTGACTGTTTGTTTCATCTTTTAACATTTGTTTATCACTCCATTTCAGTTTGAAGCTGTTTTTAATTTTTCTAATATGTAATTAATTGAGGAGAATCTTCTAAGAAAAATCATGCTTATTATTTGTGTAAAGTGATTTCCAAGAAAAAGCTGAAGAATCAGGTTTAAAGGTATTAAGATATAATATTTATTGATATATAATTGGTAGTTGTATATATATATATTTTTTTTTTTTTTATAACAACAAAGGCAATTTGCTTTTTTGATGTACATATATTTTAGTAGACTTAGATATCGTCTGTTTTCGAAAAAAATATTGGTGCAATTAAATCGGATATTATACAATATTGTAAATGATATAATAGGTATACCTATTATTATTCTATTCATTCAGGCAAATTTCAAATCCCAACTACCAATTTTATTTTAAAGCTATTATACATTTGATCATTAGATATATAAGCAATCTAGCAGGCTTAATATGGATTAATTATGAATATTTTATAAATAATTATTTTTTAAATTAATATATATTTATAAATGTGCAATATTATTTAAAAAATATTAATATGTCATCGAGAAAAATCGCAAAATTAAAAAAATAAAAATTGAAAAGAGAATTGAGAGATACAAATATTTGAATGCACATTCAAATTAATTAAATATAAATTAAAGCATTTTTATCTAATTAAAATAAATAAATTTATAGATATTTTAGTTAGAATAACTACTACAATATGAACATTTAAAATGAAAATCAATTATAACATGAGTTCTTATTTTGAAATTAAGTTGATCATCATTTTTAAAAATTTGATATTTTATAACATCTCAAAATTATGAAACAAAAAGTGAATAATTGATTAATGAAGGTCATTAAATAAAATAGTAATATATATGTATTATAATAAGCATTTTTAAAATTTATTTTAATTTTAACAATTTATTTATAATATATATTTATTTTTATAAAATATATACTTAAAAAATCGTAAATATTGATGAAAGATGCAATCAATTATTTGACTAATATCAACGGAAGTATGACCAAATACATATTCATTTCATATGATGGATGAAAATCTTCTCCAAAAATTTAATGAACTTAAATCAGAAGCTGATGAAGGTAATGATAAAGCTATGATAGAATGTGCAATTATGCTACAAGATGGGGAAGGTTGCGAAAGAGATCCAACAGCTGCTATTAAATATGTTAAAAAAGCAATTAAAAAAGGAAATGATGAAGGCATGAGACTATATGGGACATGGCTTTGCACTGGCGAAGGCATTCCGAAAGACGAAGAGAAAGGAATTCGATATATCAAAAGTGCAGCTGACAAAGGAAACGATGAAGCAATTACAGATTATGCCACTATGCTCCTACATGGCGAAGGAGTTACAGTTGACAAAGAAGAAGCTGCTCGACTTTTCAAGAAAGCAATTGAAAAAGGAAATTCCCGAGCTATGTTTGAATATGCCATTATGCTATTATATGGCGATGGTGTTCCAGCTGACAAAGATGAAAGCGAATCCCTCTTACAAAAATCTATTGAACAAGGAAATGATGAAGCAATGTTTGAATATTCAGTGATGCTGAAAAACGGTGAAGTTTTCCCAGCTGACAAGGAAGAAAGTATCCGTCTTCTCAAGATGTCTGCGGAAAAAGGAAATGCCAAAGCTATGAACAATTATGCTCAATTATTATTAAATGGTGATGGGGTCCCAGTTGATACAGAGGAGGCAGTTAGAATGCTTCAAAAAGCAGCAGATAAAGGTAACAATAGAGCAATGCTTAACTATGCCAAAATGCTAATGACAGGTGAAAATGTGCCGACTGACGTTGAAGAGGCCAATCGACTTCTCAATATTGTAATTGAGAGAGAAACTAACAAAGAAATGGTCGATTATGCAAATACCCTCCTGAAAAGCAGTTATAATAAGAAAAATACAAACCAAAATAATTTTCTGTTTATTATTGCTATTTTAATTGGTGTTGCTATATCTTATTTAATGAATAAAATGAAATAATTTTATTTTTATTTATAAATATGTTATTATGTCATACCATTTACATGCAAATTTATAATCGATGATTTTGATATTCGAATTGGAAATCAAAATAAACATCTAAGGATTGAAAGACAGATTCAACAGTTCCTCCATTTCTCTCAATATAATTCTTCCATTTTTCGAAATATTAAAACTCCGTTTTTAACATGAATATCTCTATTATAAAACATTGTTTTGAGTTAAAAATTATTAGAATATATATATCAATAATACAATAATATAATATCATATTTATTAATTATTTAATAAAAAATTTGGTATAAAAACATTTGCTTTTTTTTTTTTTTTCCCCTTATATGACCAATATTTTGAAAAAAAACTCACAAAATTTTAAGCCTCCATTGAAAATTTCTTTTTTTATATTTTTATTCTCTTAATATTTTCAATGCAATTCTAAATAACTTCTCAAACAAGATTTCATAGAGTTTGAATCTATTTCAGAAATAATTCATAAGGCATTCAAAATATTCTTTGTTTTTCGATCAAAATGGTCAAATATTTCGCAAATATCATTCACATTAGAGTAGTAATAGTAGTATATGAATGTGAGTTTGCCGACGTCACAGATAAACATCTCTCATCATCATCACCCTAGCAATTCATCCAGATTATTTCCTACCATTTTTCTATCCATAAATTGAATACTAAAACTGAGGTTCATCAATATAACATAACAGTTTCATCTCAGCCATTTTTCTACCATTATATAATGCAAAAATAAACGCTTACACAAGTTTCATCAATGAATTCATCAATTCAAAAGCTACTTTTAAATAAATAATCAATTCAAAAGCTACTTTTATGTAAAAATGAAAAAATTGACAATATCTCCCATATTATTAAGATTATGCATTTAATTAAGATTCATATATTTATTAACTATTTTAATTAATTTTATTTTTGGTAATATCAGTTGTCTTATATATGTTTTTTTTTTTTTGAATAATCAATCAAAGATAAAATGAATGAATCGAAATAACCATTTTAATATGTTTCAAAAATCATAATAAATGAATCATAAAGATTATTATATTAGGTTAATCATCAAAAATTAAAAGAAGATCAAATGAAGATTATTATTTTAAAAAACATGATAAATAAACAATAAATCAATGATTTTGTATTTTAAAACAACTTTAATAAGCAATCAAATCCAATAAAATAAACAAATAACAGTTTTTTATTTATATATGGAATTATAATGGAAATAATACTTAATAGTATATATAAATAAAATAGAATGATAAAAGACTAAAATTTATTTTGAAATTTAAGTAAACTAATTTAAACAAAACTTTTTTAAACAGAATAAATAAGAATTTTTATCATCTAAAATTCAATTCTTTATGAAAATTCGCATAATAATAATATTTAAATATTTGGAAAAGTCTATAAAGCCAAAAACAAGAAAACCGGGAAAATATGTGCAGCAAAGATTTCCATTCAAAAGATTGAAGAGAATTCGATAGATTTGATACGAAATCTTTCACGTGAAGTTGAAATCATTTCAAGATTGAATCATCCAGCAATTCTGAAGTTTTTTTTCTTCTGTTCAAAAAATTATAAAGGGAATCCAAAGCCAGTAATAATCACTGAATATGCAGCCAATGGATCGTTAGAGGACATTCTAGAACACGACAGGAATTCACCAGAAAATAGCATTTTAACACCGACTATAAAGCACATCATTATTTTTGGCATTGCGAGTGCGATGTCATATTTGCATTCATACAATATAATTCATAGAGATCTAAAGCCAGCGAATATTCTTTTGGATGAAAATTTTTATCCAAAAATCGCTGATTTCGGTCTCTCAAAATTTCAAATAAATCCACTGAATTCAATTGATGATTCAACGAAAGGTACACCGTTATATATGGCACCAGAAGTATGGAATAATGAAGGACATTCCAAAGCATCTGACGTTTACTCATTTGCTCTAATTGTCTATGAATTAGTAACAAATGAAAAACCTTTTAAATCACTCAATTATTTCCAAGTTTTTGCAAATATTCTACAAGGAAAACGTCCCCAAATCGATTCATCTGTTCCTGATTTGTATAAAAATATTATTGAATCATGCTGGGCACAAGATCCAGACAAAAGACCTTCATTTGATACGATTGCTTCGAAAACAATGTTAAATCAAAATTTGATGAATTTCAATCTTGATTTTGATGAATATTCTGAATACATAAGTATTTACGTTCAGTATAAAAAGTCATTAAATATAAAACAAAATAATTACGATTTAATTGCAATTAAGAGGAAATATGACGAAATTAAAGTCAGCGAAGCTTTAACTGAACAATTTGTTAAATTAATTGACATAAATAAAAAAGAATTTAATCCTTTTTCGTACAAAGAATACAGTAAATTTGACGATGAGCATAGAAGATTTATTAATAATGCAGGAAACGATCCTGAAAAGTTATTTATAATTGGCAGATCACTCATTGAAGGCCACATTTATTATCCTTACAATGCACAACTTGGAATCCTATATTTGAAAGAATCACTAAAAAATGGAAATAAAGAGTCCGCTATTTATTATTGCAATTTTCTTATTAAGGGAAAAATCATTCCACAAAACTTTATAAAAGCAAGAAAATTGATTAAAAACAAATTAATGGATAATCAATCCAATTATTTCTTATTGGAAGGCAAAATATATAAGAAAGAAAACAAATACAAAGATGCTATGAATGAATTTCTAAAGTCATTTGAATTAGGAAATTTTGAATCCATTTATGAATATGGAAAAATGATCTACAAAGGACTTGGCACTACAATTAATAAAGATGCTGCAATTGAATGCTACAAGAAAGCTAGTGATAATGGAATTGCTCAAGCAATGTTTGGATATGGGAAAATACTAATTAATGAAGAAAATACAAAAGAAGAAGGAATTAGATATATAATACTTGCTGCTAATAATGGCTGTACAAAGGCAATGTATTATTATCATAATATGCTTAAAAATGGAGATAATGTACCAATTGATAATCATAATTCAATTGTATATTTAAAAAAAGCAACATGTGAAGGACATGTAGAATCAATGTACGAAATAGGACTCTATTATAAATTATTTGATAAAAATTTTGAAGCACAACAAAAATACGTGTCATTACTTAAAAAAGCTGCTGATAAAGGCCATATTAATTCTATTTATGAATATGGAATGTTTTTATTAAATACAAAAGTTTTACCTGTTGATTATGAAATGGCAGCCAAATACATCAAAATTGCTGCAGATAATGGAAATACAGATGCAATGATTGAGTATGCTTTAATTCTTTCTAAAGGAGAAGGAGTAGAAATTAATATAGATGAAGCCATTGAGTATTGTAAAAGAGCAATTGATAAAGGTAGTATAGAAGCAATAACAACGTATGCACTAATTTTGAATAGCAATAAATGCAGTACTATTAACAAAGAAGAAGTCATTAAGTATTACAAAATGGGAATTGAAAAAGGTGATTCAAATGCAATGAACAATTATGCAATGATGCTACAAGAAGGTGATGGTGTTAAAATGGACAAAGAAGAAGCCGTTAAATATTACAAAATGGCAATTAATGAAGGGAATTCATATTCAATGTATCGTTACGCTTTGATGCTTGAAAAAGGAGACGGCATTCAAAAAGACGAGAAAGAATCCATTAATATTTTAGAATTGCAATTGAAAAAGGCAATTCTTTCGCAATGAATCACTATGCAACAATATTAGCAAATGGAAATGAAACAGAGAAAGCGAAAGCCATCAAATATTACAAAATGGCAATTGAAAAAGGGAATTCAAGTGCAATGTATAATTATGCATTGATGATAGAGAAAGGCGATGGAATTGTGATGAACCGAGAACAATCTGTCAAATATTACAAAATGGCAATTGAAAAAGGCAATGATACATCAATGCTGAATTACTCAACAATGATTAAATATGGTGATGGCGTTTTCATCACAAATGAAGAAGTAATTAAATATCTGAGAATGGCAATTTTAAAAGGAAATGCTCAAGCAATGAATAATTATGCTTCAATGCTACGAAATGGCATTGGAATTGACATGGACAAAGAAGAAGCAATAAAATATTATAAAATGGCCATTGTTAGAGGAAATACAGATGCAACATTTAATTATGCAACAATGTTAGCAGAAGGCGAAGGCATTCCTGTTAACAAAAATTTAGCAATTGAAGGTTACAAAATAGCAATAAATAAAGGCCATTCAAATTCAATGAATAATTATGCTGTCATGTTAAGTAAAGGTGATGGTATTGAAGTTAATAGAGAAGAAGCAAGGAAGTATTTTAAAATGGCTATTGAAAAAGGTAATTCTGATGCAATGTATAATTATGCTCTAATGCTGCTAGATGAAAATGAATATGACACAGATGAAGTTGCAAAATATATTAAAATGGCAGCCGATTTTGGGAATCCAAGGGCTTTAAATGCTTATGAAAAATTTAAACGCATAAAATGAATGTAAAAAGTGATAAAATTTTATCAACATTAGTGAATACTCATTATATTTGGAGGAAATTCTTGTGCAAAGTATTAAAATTGTTTGCAAAATGCATATTAAAAGTAAAAATTGATCATTATTTTTCAGATTTTTTAATTATTCAATTTGAATGGATGTTAAAAATCTCAACTTTGTAAAATCAATAAATAATCAATATTAATATTACTATTTTTGCTATTTTATTATATAATAATTATAAATCATATTTTATAATTTCGATCATTGAGGACAATCTGTAAAACATTGATGGAGAAATCACCCGAAATTTCAAGTGATTGAACTTAGTTGAAAACATCATTACCAATTACAGTAATAAATAAAGGAATTGAAATTTGTTCTAGAGATACACAACAATACAACATACAAAATATATTTGAAGGAAATTTTTTTTCTGTCATTTGTAAAATTTTCGTGAAAAAGATATTTCTGGAAAGAAGAAGCCCCAACGATGCCAAAGATTGAGGAAATGAAACATCAGTCAATGAAAAGCAATCATAAAACGATGATTTTCCTATTTGCCAAACAGAAGAAGAAATTTCAATTTTTTTCAACGAAGTGCATTGAAGGAAAGAAGAATCGCCAATAAAAGTGACAGAAGAAGGACTTTTTATATTCTCGAGTCGTTTACAATTGAAGAAAGAATTTGAGCATTCAATGAATGTGCTTATATCAATTATCTTTAATGAAGAGGGAAATTCAATTCTTGCCAGCGATGAACATCCTTTAAAAGATTCTTTACAAATTAGATTAACAGAAGAAGGAAATGACACTTCTTTCAGTGATAAACATATTTCAAATGAATTCTCTTCAATTTTGATCACTGAAGACGAAATTTCGACTTCTTTAAGTAATGGACATTTTTTTGAATGAACCTTTTCCTATCGTTGTAACTGAAGATAGAATCACCATCTTTTCTAAAATATCAGAAAAGAATAGAGCATAATCTTCAATTTGTGTCATTTTTGAAGGTACTTTCACTTCAAACATCGAATTCATTTTTTTATTCTATTTTTAAGACAAAAAAATCTGATTCATGAGTGAATCAAATATGACATATCGAATGCTTTTGTCATCAGATAATTTGTCTTTCTTGCTATTTCAATATCGATATCTTATTCTTGCCACTTTTCTTGTTCTTCTTAACTGTCTTTGCCTTTTTCTTCATCAAAATCTATTTCTTTCTGCTTTTCAACTGTCGATTCAATAATCGATGTTTGCACTTCTTCAGCATTTATCTGATACATCAGCAGCTCCAATGGATTCGTTTTCAACTTCAAAATCTTCTTCTTTCTCAAAATCTTATTATTTTTATTATATTTATTTATTAATGTTCACATTGTCTCCATAATTGATTAGTTTGATTAATGCTTGTTGTTGAGTTTGACTTTGAGAATAATGAAAATAAAACTCAATTTTATATCAAAAAGTTTTGTAAAACATCATTAAAGGTAGTTTCACCAATTTTTAAATGATTGTTGATTCAACATCTAGTAATTAAGTAGATATAAAACTCATACTTCATAAAAAATCTATATTATATTCTTATATTAGAGATTTGTATGACATGTTTAATGATATGGCAAGTTAATGATTGAAATAACACTTTTAAATTTTATATAAATGAAAAATTGATTAATTAAAATAACGCAACAGTAATAATTCCGAGCTGTAAATTATATTAAAATAAATAAAAAAATATTATTAAATTTTTATAATTATTATTGTGATAATTATATTTTACAAGTTATAATTTTTAGATAAAACAAAACTTTTTGATAAATATAAAATCAAAAAATTGAATTGTTTTTTACATTATAAAATATTTTGAAAGAGTTTTATTTATGAAATAAATTATAATATCTTCAAAATAAGTAAATAATAAATTATATATTTATATGATATAATTATGTAAGAGTATTAGCATGCGAAAACATTTAATAATATATAAAAAGCCAAATCATATAAAATAATAGTTCAACAATTTGAATTAAATGTATTATAATTAGATGAGAAACAAGCAATTTTTATTATTCTTTCAATTTATGAATCATCTGTAAATAAACAATTTCTCTAATAATCTTTCACATTCAACGTTGTCAATATGTTTTTTATACCATTTTTTTTAAAATGCAATCTGATTCTCATTTATTTTCAATTGAAAAACAATTACAAAATGAGTGCATTCTGTTTATTTAAAGTTGCAAATTTTCGTTACAAGCTTGAAATCTTGACTTCTTTAAGACTACATTATTTAGAATAAAATGTTTGCATATTTCAGTGAGGTAAAATGGAAATTGAATACTCATTTATTGATTTTGAAAAAGAAAATTGAACATTTAAAAGATAATTTCGAAAGCTGCATTTATAGTTTTCTCATTATATTTGTTCCAATATATAATATATATAATATCATTCAGATTAACTTTGTTAGTTTGATTTTTTAATTCCGATATTTAATGTTCCATCAATGATTTAGTTTTTTATATTCAATAAAAATTTTCAAAATTTTCATTTTTTTAAGGTCAATATATATTGACCTTCAAGATAAATAAACTATTCAAATATTTATAAATAATCACTCAAATTGCAACTTTATGAGCACAAAAGGATTTTTGGAAGCATCAAAAAAAGGAGATCTGGAAACAGTTCGACGACTTCTCGCAAGCAAGAAAATTGATATCAACGAGAAAGACATTTTTAATCAAAAACATTCATTATATTCAAATCTAACTTTTTTCATTGGATTGAAAAATTGAATGATTTATGGAATTTAACTCGAACATTTAATAATACGGCGTTGATTCATGCTGCATCTGGAGGCCATAAAGAAATTGTTGAACTATTAATAAGGCAAGAAGGCATTGATATCAACATCCAAGGCATTTTAAATCAAAAACATTCATAGAATTCAAATCTAACTTTTTTCATTGGATTGAAAAATTGAATGATTTATGGAATTTAACTCGAACATTTAATTGTACGGCGTTGATTTATGCTGCATATAATGGCCATAAAGAAATTGTTGAACTATTAATAAGACAAGAAGGCATTGATATCAACATTCAAGACATTTTAAATCAAAAACATTTATAAAATTCAAATCTAACTTTTTTCATTGGATTGAAAAATTGAATGATTTATGGAATTTAACTCGAACATTTAATTGTACGGCGTTGATTTATGCTGCATATAATGGCCATAAAGAAATTGTTGAACTATTAATAAGACAAGAAGGCATTGATATCAACATTCAAGACATTTTAAATCAAAAACATTCATGAAATTCAAATCTAACTTTTTTCATGATATTGAAAAATTGAATGATTTATGGAATTTAACTCGAACATTTAATAAAACGGCGTTGATTCGTGCTGTAGATAATGGCCATAAAGAAATTGTTGAACTATTAATAAGGCAAGAAGGCATTGATATCAACATTCAAGACATTTTAAATCAAAAACATTCATGAAATTCAAATCTAACTTTTTTGATTATATTGAAAAATTGAATGATTTATGGAATTTAACTCGAACATTTAATTGTACGGCGTTGATTCATGCTGCAATAAAAGGTCATAAAGAAATTGTTGAACTATTAATAAGGCAAGAAGGCATTGATATCAACATCCAAGGCATTTTAAATCAAAAACATTCATGAAATTCAAATCTAGCTTTTTTCATGATATTGAAAAATTGAATGATTTATGGAATTTTGAAATAAAGTATTCACAGAGCTGCCATTGACATTGCAAGAGAAGAAAATCATCGAGAAATTGTTGACCTTCTAACTAAAGGACCGATCAAAGCAAGCAAAACAAAAACGAAGAATCCAAAAGCAAGCAAATTTCAGCCAGCGGAACAAGAAAAAGACTCACTGGTCATCAAGAATCGTGAACAGGAAGAAGAAATCAAACGACTAGAAAAGAAGAATGCAGAACTGACCAAAGAAAATGTTGAACTGAAAGACAAAATGAATGATCTTGAGAAAGAAAAACGTCAACTTCAAGAAGAAGCAGCAGAACTGAAGAAAGAAAATTGCAAACTGAAAGAGAAAGATCGCACATCGAATGAGCAGAGAAACGGTCCAGGCGGCAACCAGGGAAATGATGGATCCAGCATCCGAATTCTTGGAGAAGAAGAACTTGAAGAACTTGAAGAACTTGAAGAACTTGGTTCGGGTGGTGGTGGGAAAGTGATGAAAGTTGCGATGAAGCAGATTTATGCTCTGAAGCAGATGATTGTCAACAAGTCAAACTTCAAAAATCTTCAAAATTTCATCCAAGAATATGAAATCATCAACATGCTTGACCACCCGAACGTTGTTGACGCGATTGGAATTTTCATGAGCAACAAAAACATCCCGCCGAGCATCCTTCTGGAATACTGTCCGAGCAACTTGCAAAAGGCGATTGAAGACAAAGTCCTCTCGAAAGAAGAAGTTGTTGAAATCATCTACCAGATTGCGGAAGTGATGAAATACATTCACAGCAAGAAGATCATTCATCGTGACTTGAAACCGACGAACATTCTGATTGGAAGTGATGGAAGAGTGAAGATCTGTGATTTTGGTATCTCTAAAATCATGACGATTGAAGAACAAACGATGACGCGTGGAGTTGGAAGTCAAAAGTTCATGGCACCAGAAATCATCAATGAAGAAGAACATTATGATGAAAAAGTTGATGTTTACTCATTTGGAGTTGTTGTCTTCTTCATTCTGAGTGGTGGAGAACTTCCAAAGATCAAGTTGAGTGACATGTTCAAGGGCAAGAAAGCGGAACTTCCTTCTTCATTCACCGACTTCTCAAAGAAACTGATCAATGCCTGCTGGAACTTTGAAAGTAAAGATCGACCAAGCTTCGAAGTTATTCTTGATAGCATGGAAAGAAATCACTACAATTTGATTCAATTAAATAAGACTGAAATCAAAAAAGTTGAAGCATTTGTTAAACAGCACAAAACAAAGATTCCTCAAATTCCCAACAAACCAACCAAAACTACTTCCAAATTACCTTCTCTCCATTAAATCGATAATGGAATTTTTAATAAATTAATTTTTTAATCTTTTTATATAGATTTTTTTTATTTAATTTAAAATAGACTTGTTAAAAGTCCGGGACAAATGCACTTTTCATGGACTTTTTGTGGACTCGGGACTTGGCGTGGACCTAACAAACCTTGTCAATTTATTTTTATTTTATATCTCAAAAAAGAACTCATTTTAGGCATATATTTTATAGTTTATTTGTTTATTTAATTATTTTGTTTATTTAAATAGAAAAGTAGTAACTAATATGAGTAAATTATATTTGAATGTTTTTAATCATGAAAAAAAATGTCATAAACAATTGAAAGAATTTTGGAAATCCTGGCAGATGGACCAAAATATTTCAAAGAAATTTTATAATTCTTTTATTTTGTGAAAAAATAAAAAATGCTAAAAAAATTGAAAGAATTTTTGAAGTCCTGACAGATGGACCAGATTATTTCTGAGAAATAATAATTCGATCATTTATTTTGTGAATAAAAAAAAATGCTAAAAAAATTGAAAGAATTTTTGAAGTCCTGGCAGATGGACCAGAGTATTTCAGAGAAATTATAAATAATTTTTATTTTGTGAATAAATAAAAAATGCTAAAAAAAATTGAATGAATTTTGTAAGTCCACAGGTCCATGGACTTTAACAAGTCTATTTTAAAATCATTGATTTAAGTCTTCAAATATGAGCACAAAGATGATTAAAATAATCAATTAAAATCAATTTATTATAAAATAAAAATAAATATTAAAATCACATATGTTTTGATCTTTTTATATTCTTTGACATGAAATATTCGAATGATGGAAAAAAAAAAAAAAAAAAATACATTTCACTATTTTATACAATTTTAATGAGCAACAGATTTAATAAATTTTAAATATATGAAGAATAATCTTAATGATAATTATTTTATAATCGAATATTGATAAAAACAAACATTAAAACACTTTTTTAAGTTCATCAATGCTTTCGATGATGAAAAATTGAAAAGCTTTTAAATAAAGAAATATAAAGTGTTCTGATTATTAAAAGTGTTCAATAAGTTACAAATGTTATATATATTAATGTTATCTAAGAAAAATGAAATCGAACGAAGCAATTCAATTTTTCAGAAGAGTTCTATTCAAAATTTTATATTCAAAAAATTCATATAATTTTGATATAAGATATAATATAAAGAATATTGATCAATATTTTACTGCTTTTGTATCATGAAATTCATAAGATGCGGATAAAAAAGATTTTTGATTTATCAAAAATGAAATTTTCAATTCATAAAATATTGCCACATTTAGTTCTATTTTTTTATCAAATAATAAAAAGTGACATATATATTAAATATCAAATATATTGAGTATATACATATTATTTATAAATTTATAATAATAAATTTAGTTTTTGTAAGTATACAAGATATTTTAAAGTATATATGTGCACTCATATAAAATAAAGAATAAAAAATTATATCATAATAAGAATAGAAGATATAGAAATCAAAAAAGATGTATATATCATAAAATTGCATTGTTTGTATGAATAACCAAAATAATATTGAGCAGAACCATTGAAAGATATGATCCAAGAAAAGAGAATACATGCAAAAAATCACATTCTTTATTTGAAATAGATAACCAAAAGGAGTCTAAATTTATTTTTGCTGAATCTCAAATAACAAAAAAATTATATTGAAATTTAAATTTATGATGGATTTAATTAAATTATAGATTTTGAATCTGATATAGATATTCCACCAAATTTACATTTTTTTTTTTTTTGAAGATTTCAAAAACTCTTGATCGTTGAAGCAGTTGATAGCAATATCAAGATTTCAAATTCAATAAACGTGTGACATATTTTTTGATAGAATTGATTGAAAAATTCTGATAAAAAAAGTATTCAATTTTGTCTCATTTTATGAGAACAAAATTGAGAGCATGTCTCAAATATTATTAAATCTGAGATTCTTTTTGTTGCTTTGTGGCTTTGAAATAATGCTCTTTCATTGCAGATTCAGCATTACTAAGTATTTCTTGATTGGTGATTCAATGATTTGGCTAAGATTGTTCGGTGCTTCAATCATTAATGAAAAAATATATTATTATTTAAGTTTAAATACTCAATTATTAAGAAGTAAATAAGTAAAATTATATTTTTATCACTTTGTAATGCTTCCATATTTTGAGGAATCTCGAATATGAATTCTTTAGTATTGTTAGAGTCGATACTTTTTCTTTATTATGAAAATTGATGTCAGTTTTGTCATTTCTTATAGAAGATTAATTAAAATTTAAGTTTTAGAATACGAACTGCTATTTTATACGATCATCTGAGTGGTATTTAATAGATTAAATAAATAAAATTTCTTTATCAGACATTTCAACATGATTTTGTTCAAAGATTTTAATTATCCTTAAATAATTGTGTCATTGCAGCTCCCATCTTTCTTAAATACTCAAATATCCGAAATGATTCATAGAATCCTGCAAATTATATAAAAGTTGGCTATTCTTTTAATATATGGTCATTTTTAGCGTATTTGATTTTTCTTAATTTGAGAATAAATGAGTTGATTGGTTTATTTGTTGAATATATTTTTTTATTTTGAATGTAAGTAATAAAGCTCTCAATTATTGAATTGAAACGATGCCATTAGAAGAAAAGAAGGCAACAGAAAAAGCAATGTAAATACAAAATCAACTGATTCACCAATTTGTATAGTAAAAATTAATTTGTTTATTTTTTGTAAGTCATCACGAAAACTGTATTCAAAAAGTTCATGATTTATATCAGATAATAAAAGTGGAATAAAGTAAATATTCCTATCATTACTATAATTATCTTCATAAGAAAGATATTCAGCTCGAAGTCTATTAAAGAAATTTTCATTTTGGTCGTTTTGTTTCAATGAAGTTTGAAGCAAAACAACTCTTCTTCTTTCTTTGTTTTTCTCTTTATTTGCCAATAATTGAGTGATTGAATTTTTAACTTTTGGTTTTATTATTATCAACGTAATCATCAATTTCATATATCGTGTGTCCCATCAAAAATGTAACCTCAACTGTTCAATGGAATGGACTGAGAATTGAATTGCCAACAAAAGATGCAAATAAAACCACATTTAATGGATATGAAAAAACTTTCTTCACGTGATTTAAATAAGCAATTTGTTATTAAAACATCCATTGAAAAAGTTCGTATATTGAAATCATCAATAATGAAATGTGACATTGAAAAAAAGCTCTTGTTGTTTTCAAAAAGATGAAACAAATCAAATAAACTTTCTGGAGTCAAAAATGCCAAAATCAATTTTTCTTTTGAAGATGAACTGATCAATTCAATAAGTTTGTTTGAATTTATGATAATTTTAACGTATTTTGAAACTAATTTATTCAAAATTTTTTCTGTTGATTTAATTTATTTTGTTGATGGCTGAACAACTATACAAAAAGGTGAATTTAATTCATTTTTTAAAATGCTGTTAATCAATATGAGAGGAACACAAACAGTTTTTCCGGTTCCATAGAAAGACTTGAATACATGAACAGAATTGCTTGTTTTGTTTATCGTGTTGTAAAATTTATAAACTTATTAGAATTTTGTTTTGTAAAATGGATATTTGTCTGTTGGCTTAATATCTATTGAAAAATTGAATAATGCAGTTTCAATTCCAAGTCTAAGATTGAGATATTCAAGTTCTTGAATTATTCATTTTGAAAATGATTTCTTTGAATATTGAGGTAAATATAAGAATAAATTGAGAAAATGCGTTGATATCGGTTTGTATTTGAGAGATCAATTGTTTTAACTCTTTTGAATTTAATATTGAATTAAAAGATTTAAGAAAAGAATAAAATGCTGTACATATCACATTAACTGTGTTGAATATATCATCCTTATAAACTTTATTATTTCGAAAATAGTTTAAGGGACACTTAGGGAGAAGTCGAGCCATTTTTTGGACTCAAAAAAGGCTAAAACAAGGTGTTGGGAGGTCAAAAAAGTGCCTAAATAAGGTGCTTCAATGAGTGTTTGGCAGGATTTTGGACTGAAGGTCGAAAATCATGGCAAACGTATACTACTATTATGATTTCAAAAAAAAATTGAAAATGTTATTTATATCAGCTTTATCAGAGAAAAATTTTTAAATTTTGATATCTCACATAATTTTTTCAGATTATGAATTCTTATGTGTGTACTTTTTTCATGTGTCTTTGCACTCTGTATTTTTTCAAGAAAATTGAATAGAATGTGTACTTCCTATCGGCGAGTACTCTCAAATATCCCTAATCTTTAAAAGGCTTAATATAATATGACAACGCATCGAACATATGCTTATATATTATTATAAAATGTATATAAATAAATATTATTCTAATATATTTTATACAATTAGTAGTGTACAAAAGGGGTGATTTAAGACCGGGGGTCTTAAAACGCTTCGCTTCCCCCCTTTCTCGGTTCTCCGCTCTTGACGAGCTTCGAACCGACCACCATAAATATAGGTCATCAATGCGGTCCATAACTGTCTTCAGTTTTTGATTTGTTATACGAGACCCTATATTGCGCATAAAAACCTTTATTTTCACATTAAAAGTATATGTTAGTAGTCTCAAAAGTGATATCTTTATACCTGAAATGTGAAATGAAAAACTAAAATTTCTCATAAAATTTTAACATATTTATACTTTTTAAAAATATTGAAAATAAAATTTTAAAAAAATTTTGTGAATTGTGATATGTGATATAAAAAATAATAACAGGTATAAATAATTTTATATTTAATAATTTTTTATTCTTTTTAAAAAATGAAACTTATAGAAATTGAAAACCAAAAATTATACGAATTATTTGAATTAATAATTAATGAAAAATTAGAACATGATTTTGATTATTATTGGATATCTAAAGAAGATTGTATAAGAGATATAATAGATTTTGCTCAACAAGAAGGTTATGATGGTGATATGGATAATTATGATGCTATCTATTGGTATTTCAAAGGTAAACGTGATAAAGAAAAACCTAAAGAAGAGCCCACAGCAGAGCCTAAAGAAGAGCCCAAAAAAATAATAAAAACGGAGGATAAAACACAGTTTGAAATAACAAATAGAATTATGGAAAAATTAGAAGATTCTCCCACAAATTGGTATATTGATTTTGAAAGATTAGATAATGATGGTAGAAAATTATTATTGCCAAAATTAAAGAAATTCTTTGAAGAACATATTGATGTTTTATCAATATCTGAGAAATATAAAATAGCTTTCAAAGTTAATGGGGAGTGGCATTCAAAACGATTGACTCCAGAAGTATATAAACAATTAATGAATAATCTTACCGAAAATCACTTTATATTTGATATTGAGAATGTTGTGCCAGAATATTTTTATGAAAAAGGTGCAGAAAAGATACCAGAATGGAGTCTATTTAGTGCTGTCAAATTTAATAAATTTAAAGGTATTAATGCTAATAAGGATTTGCCATCCGGCAAACTCGTTTACAACGACCGTGGAGGTAGCTTCTTTCAATATTTAGTAAATAAGAATTGCCCATTAAATGTAAAAAAATATCTTAAAAAATTACAAATATTCACATCTCTAGTAAACAAAAAAGGTAAACAAAGAAAAGAATTAGATGATTGTTGTTTTATTTATGCTTTACAACAAACTGGATGTTATGACGATGCTACACTAAATAAAATGCGATTAAGAATTAACACACGATATCTCTCACAAAAATCACTAAATGAATTATGTATGGAGTTCAAACTGCATATTAAATTATCATTCATAGATGAAGATGCAAATGGAATAAATAAAAAACGCTCTGTTAAATCTACTAAAAATAACAAAGAAAAACATTATTTAGGTATAGAGAATGCTGAACCAAATAGAACACATACAATGAATATATACAATAAACATTATTTCATTGAAGAGAAAACACCTTTTAGTACATATTATATTAATCATTTAAATGAGTGCACAGAGGACAAATATAATAAAGAATACAATAGCGAACACTGGAGAAACGCACGATATTTTATTAACTCTTCTGACTTAGTGAGAGTATTAATGAAGAACAATTATTTTGTTCCTATTACGTTTGGACAATATAAGGTTTTAAACACAATATTCTATAAAGATGTAAACAGTAATATTGACCTTATTGACCTTGATTATAATGATGAACAATGCACAAAATTAATAGAACAACCTAAGAAAAAGATTAATAAAAAAGATGGAGAAAAAAGTTATTGGTATGCAGATTTTGAAGCAGATGTTAGTACTAGTATTCAAGGACAAAGTCCCGGGATGCCTTGCATCCACAAGCCTTATATGTGTGTTGTTCATAGTGCAAATGGAAATCACAAAAAATGTTTTAAAGGTGAAGATTGTAATAAACAATTATTAGATTATCTAGATGATGAATCAGTTGTGTATTTCCATAATTTAGCGTATGATATTAGAATGCTTGCAAACTTTGGCTTATGTAAATCTATCATAAAAGGTTCAAAAACTATGATGGCAGATATAAAATATAATAATAAAACGATTCATCTTAGAGATTCATTACCAATATTATCATGCAAATTATCACAATTACCATCTATGTTTAATATAGAAGGAATACAAAAAGAGATATTTCCATATAAATATTATACACTAGAAAGACTAAAAACAAATATCGGCACAATAAGTGAAGCAGGCTTAAATGAAGATAAACAGTGGACAGATGAAGATTATATTTTATTTAACTCTAATATTGATAAGATTGACGGATGCCGCTTAAGTGATAATACTTTTGATATGTACAAATATGCTGAATTCTATTGCCAACAAGATGTTAATATTTTGAGAATTGGATTTGAAAAATTGCGTGAAGGATTTAAAGAAAATTTTAATATTAACCTTTATAAATTTATTAGTATATCATCTCTTGCAAATGAAGTGTTTAACCAAAAAGTATATTATCCTAATGGAAATCTTTTTAAATTAGGTGGACATGTTAGGCATTTCTGTTCAAAAGCAATATATGGTGGTAGATGCATGACTGCTTATAATAAAAAATGGCACGTTGGTGGAACCAACCTGGGAAGCAATAATGCTTCTCACACAACTAAACCACTATCAGATTTTGATGCAGTTAGTTTATATCCATCTGCAATGAAAAGATTGTATACTGTTGAAGGAAAACCTAAAGTGATTCAACCAGAACAATTAAACCTAGAATTTCTTTCTAAACAATCCGCATATATTGTAGAAATTGAGATAACAAAAATAAATAAACATTATGCTTTTCCATTGATTGTACAAAAGATAAACGGCTTAAACTGCAACAATGATTATATACCAGAAGGTGAATCAATAAAAATGGTTGTTGATAATATCACATTAGAGGATTACATAGAGTTTCAAAAGATAGAGTTTAACATTTTACGTGGATACTATTGGGATGGTAAAAAAGATTATAGAATAAGAGATTGCATCAGTGATATCTTCAATAAAAGACTTGAATATAAAAAGCAAAATAATCCATTACAAAATCTCTATAAACTTATTATGAATTCATGCTATGGTAAAACAATTGAGAAACCAGTTGAAAAAGATTATAAATATTTACATGAAGGAGAAGAATTAGATAAATTTTGGCAAAAGAATTATAATAAAATAGTTGAAGATATTCAATTGAACAACTCTAATATCCACGCAGTTAAGACTCTAAAACAAATAGATAAACATTTTAATTTTTCATTGTTAGGTATTCAAGTTTTGTCTATGTCTAAGAGAATTATGAATGAAGTAATGTGTTTAGCTTTTGATATAGGATGCCACATTTATTACCAAGATACAGATAGCATGCATATAGAGTCCGCTGATTTACCAAAATTAGAGAAAGCATTTAGAGATAAATATAATAGAGAACTCATAGGTAAAAATCTTGGCCAATTCCACTCAGATTTCCCAGAGATAAATGGCCACAAAGAAATGCCTCAAGCTATTGAATCATACTTTTTGATGAAAAAGATGTATATTGATAAACTACAAGATTCCACAGGTGATATAGCATATATGATTCGTGGCAAAGGACTTACACAAAATTCTATTAAATACAAATATAATGAAGATTTTAATGGAGATGTTATGAAATTATATGAAACGTTATTTAATGGAAACTCTATAACATTTGATTTAACAAAAGGTCAACCATGTTTCGATATGAACAAAAATATGACAGTATCCACTAGAAAAAAATTCGAAAGATGTATAAAAACTGAATATGAAAGTGGCTGTATAGATGAATATTTTAAGCAGCTAATTTAAATCTAGGTATTGATTGAATATTATTTTTTTCATCAACAACTCTATATAATCCATTAGCAAACCCAATAACTTTATATTTACCTGGTTGCACATTTGTCCTTCTTTTCATCATTCCATCCTTTTCATTATACAGTTTAACACTCATACCTTTATTTAAATAAAATCCATCACTCATCATAATATTATAGTTCTCTTTGCATATATTCATAACAATATATGATTCAAGTTCTTTATCTTCTTGGACCATCTTTGGTGATACACTTTTGCCAGCATATTTAGATAATGTTTTATGTGGTGCATTATTATATTGTCTCACTAATTCATTCATAATAGATGGTGTAATAATTCCTACTCTCATGTTATATGCCATATCTCTTAATGTTCTAATAACTCTATCAATCAACCCTAATGAACTATGCATAGGGTCAGTTTTTGTTTGTTTCTGCTCACGTTTCATAAAATCTGGATAATTACCCATTTTCATTCTTGGTGCAGTTCTCCAATGAATACCATGAGAATTATAATAATTTTGTGCCTTTCTCGAGTTAAACGAACCTTCTCCATCAAATGTTAAATGCTTAATGATGACACCTGATTTTATTATTTTATCGAGTGTCTTTAAATAGTTATCAGCTGATTTTTCATATTTAGCAAAGCGTTGTCTTTTCGCATCTATGTTTTCTCCATTGTCAAACAAAATTTGGTTCACTAATTCAACATATAAATATCTTGTGTTAACGTTTATCATAACAAGATAACACAGTTTATCTACAAACATCAAATCAATAATATATGAATATCTCGATGATACTTTATGCAATTGATACTTTTTATTTGATTTTAATGGGAAATATGATGTATGTTCAGATATATTAACCTTTTTACCAGGAAATATTCTTTGTAATGCTCTTATTTTGTTCTCTGATTTAAATCCAATATAATTTTGCTCTTCTGGAATAGTATAGGTAGTATGCGTTGTTGGTTGATAATAAAATTTGTTAACATATCTATCATACCATTCATCTAATGATAATGATGTTTGTCCCCAATTTTGACTAACTCTAGCGAATTCATCTTTATTTAATAATCTTTCATGATTAAATACGACAAAATCATTTAGTTTATCATTGAATGTGTCTCTTAATATGTGTCTTTGTGGTGTCTCAGATTCTTGTCTTTTATTCCATTCTTCAACAAATATATCATATAATCTTCTAAAATCATCTTCAGTTATTGGAAGTTTATTATTTTCTGATAACAATGAACGTGCTTGACTTATAGTATATTTTTGTTTGTTATTCAGTTTTTCGAATAATCTATTTTTACACTTTTGATATGTATTCATATAGTTTTTATGCCTCTGATATGCTATACTATCAAGTAATTTTTCATGAATTTCTTTGTAGTTAATTGATATAAAATTCCTTATTTGTATATTATCATTTTCTGTAAATATTTTGCCATAATAATATGTAATATTTCTATAATCCCAAGTATCATGTTTATAATGAAAATCTTCGGTTAATGTGTCATGTATTTCTCTACATATCCATTTTCTAACTGTATTGTAAATAAAGATAAAATCATTATTTCCTTCAATATCTGCTATATCATCTTTGTATCTCTGTTCATTTATTATAGCATTTATTATTTTATCCGTGTTATTATAAAGTAAATTACTAGTATTCATTTTTTATTTAGTATTAAATGAACCAGCAAGATTGCCTCACACTACCACCTCTTAAACAATGGCACGAAAGAAAAACATTTGCATCATCAACACTTAAACAAATCAAATCACGTCTTCAATATTATCGAAAAATATTAAAGGAACCTATGCCAACTGACCCAAAAAAAATAGCAAAACGTAATAAGATTCAACGCAAATATGAATATAACATGAAGGTCAGAAATTTGTTAAATAAAGCAGTAAACAATCTTTATTTATAATACAAAAATGACTCTACGACAAGCTCGCATATTATCATCAGAAGCGAAAAGCAAGAATAATACCACTATATCGCAAGAACAAAATACTAATATCAAAATAACACAGTTGCCTTATCCTAATATTCCACAAATTGATACATCCAAAACACTCAGCAGAAGCAATTCATTATCGGATTTAAAGAATTATTCACAATTGGAGACTCTTGAACAAAAAAATAAATTTTTAGAAATGCTAGTGAATGTTTATGAAGATAATCCATTAAAAGTCAATTCATATTTAGTTTGCAATACTACATCATTAATGAATATGATAAAATTATTGACAGATGCTGATAAAGTAGAATTAGTATTAAATGAAGATATAGCATGTAATTCATGTTGTAGTAGCGATAAATTAATATATATCTCAAAGATTCTCATAACGAAAAACAATAAAACTGAAGATATGAAATATGCTTATAATGATGTTTACTCACAGTTTATCAAATATGGCATAAGTTTAAAGATAGCCATTTAAGCTTTGAATAACGCTAATATATGTTCATTTATTTTTGCACTCACTTTTCCTACAATACTTTGTTGAATCTTTAATGTTAATGCATAATCTTCATCCAATATTCTTCCATCATATAGAATCACATCACCTATTGCATATAAATTAGCATCATCAACATAAAATAAATAGTCTCCATGTGTAGCGAATGTAATGTTATTTTTTTCTTTATCAATACTAGTGATTACACCAATATACTCTTTCCATGAACCATTTATTTTAACACTACTAATGCAATCAACTGAATCTGTTGCAGTAGAACTCACAAATGAACCATTAACATTTTTATACACATGACCAGACATAAATACAGGTTTCCCAAGTGCGTAATCTTCAATATTTTCACCAGCTTCAATTGGCGCATAATGAGTAATCGTATTTGAACCATTTGATGTTATTTTGCCAGAAACATATAAATTTGAATCAATTGTTGTATTTCTTGCAGTACCAAACATGCTAAATGATTGAAATCTATGACCATCAACATATATAAATACTTCACCAGTATCAGCAGTTTTTGAAGACCTATACATAAAGACAGTATTATAAGTATCATTATATCCAAATCTAAATAAAGTAAGTGTATTAGAATCAATAGAACTAAAGAAACTTGCAATATTACTTTCGGTAGTATTAATCGTTAATGACCCATCATCATTTTTTGATACATATTTATTATTACATTCTGATTCCGTTAAATATTTATCAGTTTCTGTTTTGTACAAATCAGTACTAATTTCAACTTTATCTTTATTAATTGTTATAATTTTTGAACTATTTAAGTATAAAGATAATTTTGGAATATTATTAACTAATTCATATAATATTTCACTTTTATTTGCTAAATCTAATCCAAAATTAATAAGAGCTTGTTTTGCTGAACTTGTTGAATAAATATCAAATATACTTAAATCTGAACCTTTTATCATAACTCGACCATCAACCACTAATTGGTCTTTTATTGTAGTTTTATATTTTTGAGATTTATATGTGCAATTTATCATATCAACATCTTTATATTTTATCATAAATTCCTCTGTATAAGGTGAATATCTTAATGAAACATAACTATTTTCATTACATAATCTAATATCTGGATAATATGGATTATTCACTATTAATGATGGAGAATTATTTGTAAACGTAGTAGCTATCGTTAATGAACCATCATCATTTTTCTCTACATATTTAGTCAAATCAACAGGTTCAGGTATATCAGATTTTAATGCATAATTATCTTTTACGAAGTTCATATTTGGAATACAATATTTGTCATAAACTTCAGGTTCGTATGAATAACTTACTGATTCTAAATCCAAAACATAATTACTATTATATCTGAATGTTCCATTGTAATAGAAAAAGTATATAGTAAAAGTATTTTCGCCTTTCTTGTAATAATAATATTCCGTGTCTTCACTATCATACAAATATTCTCCTGAAATATCTTCATTATTACAAGAGCCTTTCACAAAAAGTGATGATTTCATTAATATGTTGCATAAATCTCTATCCAAATTTGTTATATAAGTTCTTTTATCCTCATCATTTGTTGTTCCATTTACGAATTTTGTAGCTATTGACAATTCTTGTGTTATTTTTTCGGTTGATAATATGTCCTGTTTCTTCAAATACTCATCAAGATTCTCAAGTGTTGCATAATTTGATAAATCAACAGTAGGGATTTCACTTAACATATTTTGCTTATGATTCTCAATTAATTTTTTTGTCGCAGCTGCTGATAATAATTGATTATTGGTTAATGTTTCCCCTAATGCTAACATATTTGACTTCGATTTAGGGATATATTTATATGAAACATTTGATGGCTTATTTTTAGAAAATACCATTAAATATGGATATTTATATATTAAATTACAATTTATTACAGAATTTATCACAACAATATTTCCATCAGAATCTACATCATAATTGTTAATACTAATAACTTCTCCATCTGAATCAACTATAAATGATACATCTATTTTAGATTCACTTTTTAACTCGCTGCCTGTGGCAGAGTCTTTCTTAGGAAAGTCAAATAAGTAGTATTTATAGCAATTATTATCTGAGCCAATTATTGTTGTCTCTGATGCAAAATCTAGTTGTTTCTCAATAACGCCAGGTGATAAAACGTCAACATCGTGTATTATTTCATCAACATATTCTATTTCTTTCACAGTTGATTTAGCAAAAGAGAGTCTACTTAATGATTCTATTCCTGCAGCACCTATTCGCATTAATCCTGGACCAAATCCTATTAACATAGTACCAATATCAACAATACCTTGTAAAATATCAAACCAGTTAACTTTATTTGACATACTTTCTATTTGTGATTCTAATTGTTTACAATAATTTTGTAATTGAGATATATCATTTAGTGCAACATCAACTGTATTCCCTAAAGAATTTAACACAAACATATGACTCTCAATGTTTTCACCAATTACCACACCAGATGTTTGAATATTATAGTTTGTAAAAAGGGTCGTGCATGATTCGGGTTTAGGAACAACATTATAATAACCACATCCATTGAGATATTCAAATGTATTTTCATTATTATATTCTACGTCAGCGATTTTAAATATAAGATTTGGATTAGTGGACATAAATAGTTTAATCCCTTTATTGTTAATCAATTTTTTAGCTTGCTCTTCAGCAAGATTAGATGCTAAAAGCATCTCTGTATGATGATATCCAATATATTCAAAATAATTATTGGTATTTACTTTATAATGGGGTGAATCAATTGTTGCATCTACATTAACTTTTATTTCGTATATTTTCCCATTTAGCGTTAATGTTGCAATATAATCACCTCCAACCCATTGGCCTCCACTATCGAACTCACAAACGATATCTATCCACCATTCTTTATCATTTTCACCTGCATAATCTAGTTTTCCTTTGTTTATTTTCAATAATCCTTCATTAATGAGAAATGTTAATGCATTCTGGTCTGAATGGAATTTAACAAGATGTGATAAAGTAAATTTATTAGCATCATTTTTGGCTATTGTTATTCTAGCTTCATTATCGCTATTTTGTATTAACTTTAATGATTCCGGAATATGCACACAATAATTGTTTCCAATCCACGTATCTCCTTTCTTTGTAAGCTTAAATGTTGTGCCAAATACTTCATCATTGAATTCAAATGTTTGTCCATCAATAAGTGTGTTAAATTCTTCTGTTCCTTCATCATAGCCCCAATAAGCAATATAATAATTGTCATCTTGTGATATGGACTTTATTTCATAGAAATCTGGTAATGGAGACCTAAATAATTTAAAACAATTATCTGCATCTATAGTATTACATTTAAAGTTTATTATTTTGTTGTCTTTTTTATTTATTGTCTGTTTAATTGGAGCAATAAATGTTATTCTTATGAATCCTTTTGTGAACAAGTCAAATGGATCGCTTAAAATATCTTTACTCATATATAATCTCGCATAATCATCATTTTCAATATAAGATACAACATATTGTCCATCAGAATAGTCTATGCGAGGATTAGTAAATTTATTATTTGCAAATGATATCACTCCTGAACCCAAAGATGTAGTAATTGCGAATACATTTCCTGAATACGTTTCTGGTAAATCAACTGCGATTTCCAATATATTACATTCATTTGTTTCTTTTTTAGATAATGTTTTAACATCTATTATGAATTCATCAAAGCCATCTACATATTCTAAATCACTCTGTGAATCAGGTTTATTTTCTAGTGTTGTTATTCTTGTGTCATGGTCATCCAATATTTGTGATGTTTGTGATAATACATCAATGATATTATTATCTTTAACTATTAGATTATCTTCAATTATAGCATCTTGTTTAACATGAATATTATCAAATTCTCCGTTTCCACCTGCATTGTATCCACTAATAAATGCTTTATCAAATGCATTTTGTTTTGTTATGATTGCAGTCATTTATTATATTATAAAGAATGGTAAAAACGTACTTTATCACGAAGAAATACAATAATTTATTACCATCTGAGTTTAGTAATTCACTGAATAAACGCTATATATCTTTTCAATATTGTAGAGCCACATGTAATGGATATCTTGATGGTGAAACTGAAATACATTGTAGCTTTATTCAAAGAGATGAATATGAAGATAGTTTAGTATGGTACGCAAATGTAGTGCCACCTGATGATAATCGCAAGTATGAATATGTTGGAACAAAAAGAGATTTCAAAATATGGTTCACTGATACTAATGGAAACGAGATAAAACCAGATAATTTTACATTGTTTTTGAAGCTAGAGTATTAAAAGAACTTTGTTCTTTTCAATTAGATGTTTTCACTTAATGACTCATATTATGATTCTAGATATAAAAAAAATTTTTTTATATATAATCTTTTTATTTACTCTTTCCCTGCTGGCACGCCAGTTTGATAGTATTCAACACCATTTACACTCCATGTGAAATATGTGTCGGAACATATCCATGCTTCTGGTGATGGTGGATGCATATTTGGGTATTCTGGATCGGGAATAAAATATGTGTCATCTTCTCCACGATACATTGGCTGACCTCTAAATGTAACAGTTATTGAAGTGCTACCTGTGTCTAATCCATCGAATACATATCCTGCATTACTTCTTTCGAGTTGAAAATTGATACCAAATGATGTTCCGTCAGAACGACAATTTAAATAACGTTTACCAGTTGTTGGGTCGTTAAGTGGCTGTGTAAAACTATCTTCAAATTCTTGGGTTGCTTCTAACGCTCCATCTAACTCGTTTGCAATCAATTGATGTTGATAGAACCTGGCTGCACAAGTATTAGCAAATTCGGTATCTGGATATGTTCTTTTATTAACAACTAATTGCACATTTTGATACATAATATTATCAAAACATGTTATATCTGCAGGGCTCTTAGGGAACATCATTGTGATATTTGTTGCATTACGTAATGGAATACTTTTACTGATTTCTAATCCATTTACCTTTGCTGTTCCTTCAAATATTTCTCTTGTGAGTTCTTGTGATGGAATCAATAATGGTGTTTGCAATTCACGAACCAATCCATTGTAAACATCTTGTTTTAATCCAAATCCTGCTAAATTTGAGCGACCTAATTGAATAGTTCCACCAAGAACATCTAGTGTAATCTTTTCTGTTTTCAGGTTAATGCTATCAGATTTTGTTGTTGCTAATAATGCACCTTTTAATTCACTTTTAATAATTTTCACAGTGTCGCCAGCATCTAATGGTTTATCAGGATTTGCAGCAGCGATTAATTCAGCAAATTCTCTTTTATTAACATCATCACGTGATACTTTATATTTAGTGAATTCTTCATCTGTGTATCCAAAATCAATTGTTGGATGCTCTAGTACATCATCATCATATACATTTACGCCTTTATATCTTTGATACTCTATATGAAGCTTTTGTGAAGGAGTTGGATTTGATGAATAATGAGAGACAATCACTGATGGTCTTCCAATTTGTGTGAATTTACGTGATATAGGTATAACAGCAGGCATTTCTTCATCTATTTCTGTATCCTCTAAAAATTGAAGTGTTTCTTTAACTACATTTGGATTCACTTGTGCCCATACAAGTGCGCGTAAACTTGTTTTTACTTCTTCTTCTATTTCTCCACAGATTGCATTAGGATATAATTGCCATGCTTGAAGTGCTAATTGGTCTACAAATGGTATAGTCAATTCGATGGTAAATTTATGTGGTTGTCCATCTGCAATATCTTTTAAGTCTACATAACAGCCACAAATTGATGGAGAGAATTGTGAAACATTTTCCCATGTAGAATGTGAATATTTTGATGTTGCTTTTGCATCTCTTGGCTTAATAGAATTATATGCAAATGATTCACGTTGTAATTCATCTTGACGATATGCACCTAAGAGTTTATCATTAATCCAAAATCTACAATCTTCATAGAATTCTACAGCATTTTTGAATCCAACAAATATTTTCATAAGTCCATGTGTGTCAGCAGATACGTCAATTGGTTTTGATAATTTTATGATAAAATCTAAAAGAATAGTCGTAAATGACTTCTCAATTTGTGTAATTGTGTGCCCAGAATGTGTTAATTTTATTCGTGTTTTTGTACCTACAGGTAATGGTGCATCTTTATCTTTGAATTCCTCCATGATAAACGAAAATGTGTTATCTCCACCATTTCTTTGTATAAGATTGCGCAATTTTGATTGGAAAAATGATAAAACATCACCCTCATCATTTCCTAAATTCTTTGTTTGTGCGTTGTAATAAGTCATTTGTTTAAATATAAAAATAATGTTTATCATAATTTACATTTTATTTACGACAGTAAAGTAAACTAAACTTTGTTTATGTTTACTGGAATTGAAATGGCATTTGGAAGTTGGTTTAAAAATTTGATTAGCGGTGCAAAAAATATTATTGGAAAAGCATTACCAGTACTTAAAAAAGGAGCAGAAATTGTATCAAAAGTAGCTCCAGTTATTGGAGGCGCGATTGGTGGGACAGCAGGAAATGTTATCAATAAAATAGGCAACTACGCAGGGAAATTTGCGGGCAATAAGTCGCTGCCTTTGGCAGGGCCTTTCGAAGGAAAGTCTTTAGGTGTTAATGGGGCGGGTATCAGACAAACTAGTAATGGACCTGTGAATGCCCAGTATTTTAATCCAGGAAGATTTGATATACCATTATTGAAGTAATTTAAATTTATTTCAAATGTAAATGAACGAGGTGAAAATAATTGAACCTATCTCAAAGTATACTAAAGAGTTTGATACTGTTGATGAATTTAATTTGTATTATAACAAGCATAAAAATGATATGGATTCACTTACAACGCATAAATTAAACAAAATGTATTACATAAAAGGATATCACATAACAAAAATAAAAAATGTTTTAATGTTAAAGAAGATTAAAGAAGAGAATATTATAGAGCAAAAAAATAGTGAGATATCTGAATTGAAACAAGAGATAAAACAGATAAAAGAAACAATAAATAATATTATTCATTTTTTAAATCCTAATAATCAAGTTGACAGCAACTGCTATGTAGACTCTTACAAAGTAAGCGATGTCTCACCGCCTTCTGATACCTGAACGATTAAGCATGAATGTGAATCAGGATAAATATTTTTTTCTTCTGCAAGCTGTCTATATAAATTATAAAATTCTTCAAAATCTAAATTACTAGCTGATTGTGAATATATATAATGCAACTGTTGACGATTAAAACATGGAAATACAAACAAAGTTGTTATCTCATTTTTGATATGTGGCTTAATTCCTTTCCATCCTTGGATTAACAAGAAGTATGTGATATTTGTGTGCCTACATCTACGAAGTTGTTGGCTAAAATATGATTCTTCTGATGAAAATAGTTTGCTATTAGAGATATCATCAAAAAGTACTAATGTGTGAAGATACTCTTTATTATAGTCTTGTATATGTAAAACATTAAACATATCATTTTTTTGTCCATCATCTAATCTTTCTTCTAAGTGTTCTCTTTTGACAAGATAATAGAGATTTTTTGCAGCTATCAATTCTGTCATAAAATCAACTGCATTTTTCTCAGAGATTGTAATATATGGCATTTTAATTAGATGTTTCAATGTTTGCCAGCTCCTATCGTTTTCATCTCCATTCTTCGTGATATAGACTAATAAATGGTGTGTTTTTATTAATCCTATTTTGATTATCTCTTGTAGAGCAATAACAGTTTTACCAGAATTTTGTTTGCCTACGATAACATTTACTGAATTATATTTAATATGAATATCTTCGTGAATAGATTCTATTAATGCACCTGATAAATTGTCTTTATTTTGTTTTAGTGTATCAGATACTAAATAATTGACGTCTTTTAGGTTATTCATTTACATATTAATAGATTATATTATGTGTAAAAAAAAGACTCATATTATGTTTAGTTTAAAAATGCCTCATCATCTTCTAAGTTCCATTCGCCATTCTGTTCTCGATTATATTCTTGTGTGATACCATCGTGCCATTCACCTCCTTCTTCATCATTTCGATGGTCGTACTGCATGCCCTGTCTTTCTTGTCCAGTATATCTATCGTGTATCAAATTTTCCCTTTCATGTTCATTGACTTCTTGAGCTGATTCTACCATAGCGTGTCCGAAATCATTATAAATCTTATTTCTGAGTTGCGCTCTTTGTTCAACAGTCCAATTATTTCCATTAGTATGAAGAACATGTAATAATAGGCTTGAAACTTCTGCATCAACTATTCGTTTTCCTTCACTCTTTTTACACCATTTCTTAAACTCTTCATGTTCTACTGAGGTGAAACCACGTTTACGAGCAACTGTACTAAGTATATAGTGTTTCCATAATTTTGACGTAGCCATCATAATTAGTCTTGCCTTGAATTTAGGAGTGATATCTAATATGTTTTGAGTCCTAAGTGCGTTAATAACATCTTCAACAACATGACTAACAACATAATCGCGGAATCTAGCAAAGGCATTCTTTCGCTTCTCCTTAACAAAACTGTACCCATCTAACTTGTAATCTCTCCATGCTTCAGGCATTGTATATCCTGTCATTTCACCTAAATGATGTGGATTTCCATTGAGGTCATTATTATAACTATAATTCAATTTCTCCTTGAGATATATTGGAACAGTGATTGATTTTCCGCCATGTTCATTCCTATATTGTTTTCTAGCAGCTGCATCATAATCTGTATAGAAATGAAATCGTGCAGGCCAATCTGACTTTGCTGTTGTGTATCCATTAATGTATATTGGATGGTTGCTACCATTTTTAATAATAATATCTGGAATATTATCCCCGTTAACATCTTCATCTGATACAGACCATGGTTGACTATTAGGGTTTGCTGCATTTCGTTTATTAACAATATCTTGAGCCCCAGCAAGGGTCATTGCTTTTCTTCTTCTTTTGATGTCTTTTTTATTGTCTAGAACGATATCCCATAATGCATTCATTCCTTGTTTTGGTCCACCAACCCTACCTGGTCTATGTCGAAAATGGTTTATTGATTCAATTGCTATTCTTTGAATTTCTTGGACATTGTTCGCTATTGTATTGATATCTACCGGATGTTGAGCAAAAGAATTGTAGGCATTAACTAAATCCTGTAAATTTACTTCTTGTGCCATTTGATTTTGAAATAAAAATGTATTATTGTTATTATTAATATTAGTGTTATCTATAATTGGAGTTGTTTCATTGGCAAAGCCAAGGCCAGCGGCGCTGTCATTAGGGGGTCTTCTTCTTAATGCATTCAATGGATTCAATTCTGGAAAAGTCTCTCCTGCTCCAAGTCTAAAGAAAAATCCAGAATACTCTTGAGGCTCCCTATGTGAAGTTTCTGGAGGTAAAGGGGGAATAATATTATTGTCGCTAGAAGCACCTTCACTTTGTGGATATACTCTATTTGTGAAATGGTCCAGACTTTCTTGATATATACGCCTTACATATTTATGGTGAATATTATCATTTGATGCAAAATCATGTTCATTGAGTATTCTAATGATAGTATGTATAATATTTTTTGGATACGTCTTTTTATATTGTTCAAGTGTTTGGGAATTAATTCTTGTTGTGAGTTCATTATAAACACCATTATTTGTTCTAGCCCATTTACTAAACTGATAATCATTAAAATCTTTTAAATCAGAATAACCTATTGGTCTATCATATGGATTTTCATTTTGAACCCTTTCAATGAATCTATTCATGGTAGTATCATTAACACTATTCCCTTCACGTAAACCAAATTGAAATTCGTTAAGAGGTTCTACTAAACGAGTAGCATATGATTCGTCCTTAAGTACATATCCTCCTGAAGTAGTAGTAATATTAAACCCTAATTCATTGTTCAATCTATTACAGTATCCTAATAATTTTTGAGTATTATTGCCTTGCATTACATGACCTGCTTTAAGTATCGCATTTGTTTTACTCATTTGAATGCTATTAAATGACAAACTTTTTTGTTTGGCCTTTGCTTATGCAAATGCAAAAAAAATAATGGCCCATATAAGTATACCTATTATAAGCCACAAGCAGAGCTTAAGTCTTGTGTTTTCACAAGCCACATTCTTTGATGAATTGTTGATAGTTAGTCTTTAAGCGGGATTCTATTTCTTTAACCAAACTGTATGTGTCATAATTTCGAATATCATGGTATACTATTTCTTTTCCATCTCTATTAGTAAACTTTTTTGGTTCACGTTCAATGACCAAATTTTGTAGATTCTCTTTAGTGTTTATGTTGAAATGTGCACCTTTAGATTTGGCTTTAATATATAATTTTTCACATTCAAACAGCTTGCATAAATCATTATATTTCAATTGTTGCCTCTTCCAAAGTGATATTAATATTGGTTTAAATACTACATAATTACTATCAAATCTATCTTCATATACTGTATCTTTACTAAATAAAACATAATATTCATATGCATTTGTTTTTAAATCAATTGTATGCTCTTTAATAAATTCCTCTAATTTATCACATAATTTATTAATAGAAACGTATGCAACTTGTTTAGTCATTTTTTGGTGTTATTTGTATTGCGGATAAAAAATTAAAATTAAAAGAATAAAAATAAAATTTTGAGAGAATAACATTTTATATCACAATTCACAAAATTTTTTTAAAATTTTATTTTCAATATTTTTAAAAGGGAAATTACCATTTTTCCCCAACTTTTTTTATATCACATTTCAACCTGGGGAAAAATGGTTTTTTGCATAAAATTTTATAAAAAAAATGTAAATTTTAACCATTTTTCCCCAACTTTTAAATCAGTCAACATTCGGCCTTTTTAATACAGTATCAACTCTTTTCTAGCATGGTTAATCATTATTAAGGGTACAAATAAAGTTTTTTTTGAATTTTTTTTTTAATCAAATATCTTATCAAATGCAAAAATTATCGTTTCAAAAATTTAACTGTTCAAATAAAGTTAAAATTATCTAGTAGCATTATAAACCAATTTTGAACCTTTATAAACCTGAAATTTACAAATTTTTTATTATATTATGAATAATCCGATCTTATTTCAGGAAGATGAATGCAGGGTAATTTTAAAGATTATTATCTAAAAATACAATATAAATAAATATAAATGAGAATTTTGCTCAATCACTATTTTTTCACTAATATATTAGCTCCAACTTTTTTAATAATTGAATTAAAAAGATTTTTATTGTCTAAAATGATATATTCTATACTAATACACTTTTTAATGCATATTTTTATTGAAATTCAAGATAAGATGATTTCTCTAATTTTCCTAATATTCTATCTCAATTTATTGATTATTTAAATAATATCATAAATTTAATCATAATGCGAATAAATAATTGCTATGCTACCTTTTTTTCCTGGGAAGAATGGTTGCATATTCATTATACACTTATGGAGTGTTTTTGATAACCTACACATAAGAAAATTTTTCATTTTGAAAAAAAGTGTTTATTTTACATAAATCCTTTATATTTTTAGGTTTTGAATTTATAAATCATAGTATAATCGTTTTATTTATATATATATTAAAATACAGGCAAAAACATGATATTTTATATTACAATGAGATTTTTATTTCAAACGAACTTCATCATTTTTCTGATATGAATTGACATGTGATTTTTTCTTTTTTGTTATGATTATTTTTCAAAAGTACTTCATATTCTTCTCTAATTTGGTTCTGAATTTACCTAAAATAAAATGAAAAATATTGCTTTTTTCATTTTCTCTTATGTATTTTTATATTTTCTCTGGGATAACATTTATATAATTATTATATTCATTTATATGTAATACAATTTTTGTCAGTCATTTCGAATTAGAAATTTTTCCTTTTAATTGTAATGTTGATATTTTTAAAATTCTTTTTTTGAGGTAATAAACATATGCATTTTATGCATTGTTCTTTTTCTTAATATTTTATTTTAATTTTGAAACTCTAAATGTTGTTTATGCTGTAATTTTATAAAAAATATTTTTTAAAAAACGATCATTTTCAATTCAAAAAAATTACCATTTTTCCCCAGTTTTTTACCATTTTTCCCCAGTTTTTTCCATTCAATTTTCTGGGGAAAAATTACACTTCCCTTTTTAAAAAGTATAAATATGTTAAAATTTTATGAGAAATTTTAGTTTTTCATTTCACATTTCAGGTATAAAGATATCACTTTTGAGACTACTAACATATACTTTTAATGTGAAAATAAAGGTTTTTATGCGCAATATAGGGTCTCGTATAACAAATCAAAAACTGAAGACAGTTATGGACCGCATTGATGACCTATATTTATGGTGGTCGGTTCGAAGCTCGTCAAGAGCGGAGAACCGAGAAAGGGGGGAAGCGAAGCGTTTTAAGACCCCCGGTCTTAAATCACCCCTTTTGTACACTACTCAATTTGATATAATTATATTTTTTTATAATAAAAAACTATCGAAAAATTATTTATTTTATATCACATTTCATTATTTTTTTGCAAGATGAGTTCTGAAAAATTTGTCGAAAAAATGAAAAACATTCAGAGTATTCTTTTAGAATTTCTCGAAGATGAATCAGATGCAGATGACAAATATGAAAATTTTGTTGATCTTGTCTCAACTCATAAAATAATTAATGACCACTATGAATTTAAAGCATTATTACAGTTAACAAGCATCATTGGAAACGATTATCATCGCATTCCGAATTTTATTTCTAAAGTTGAGCGAGTTTTAAGACATTTCAAACAAGATCTCCAAAAATATTTTTCAAATTCAGAAATTTTCGACATTTTCAAAGATAACAAGAGAATGCTTCTATTTCTTCTTGAAGAAAAAATGATGATAATTGATGAATACATTTTTTCAATAATTACTAGTTCAGAATATGTTCGAAAGAACTATTGTGAATATTTTCAACCAGAAATCAAACGGTTTCTCACAGAAGAAAACATTGAAAAATACGGCAGCAAGAATGAATCATTAAAAGATTCTGAATTTATTGAACGAATGAACAAGGAAGTTGAATCCGATTTCTATGAAAAACGACGAGAAGGAGCAAATGATGATTCTTTGTGTGAACTGATTCGAAACAACGAAATCAAAGAATTTATCAGATTTACAGAACAAAGAAATTTGTCACTTAAAATTGAAATCAAAAAATCAATTTTTGAAGCGAATCAACTTTTGACAGAAAATAACAAAATCAGTCTGATTGAATATGCATCATTTTATGGTTCGAATGACATCATCAAATACATGGAAAAGAAAGGAGTTGAACTGACATCATCGATGTGGCTTTATGCTATTCACAGTTGTAATGCAGAACTGATCAAATATCTTGAAGACAATCATGTTTCACCACCATATAATGATTATGAAAGAATTCTTGAAGAATCGATTAAATGTCATCACAACGAAATTTCGAACTACATCATTGACAATTTAATGAACGAAGAAGATCTCCAAAATAACATTGAAAACAACTATTATCACAATCTTTATCGATATGCCGTTGAATCTCACAATTATTGTTTTTTCCCAGCAAACATGAAATACAAAAACATGTTTTTTTACTTATGTATATTTGATTATTACACACTTGTGAAACTTTATTTGACAGAAGGAACCATTGACATAAATGCTAAAATTAAACATCAATTATTTAAATGTCATTTTAAATCAAAAACATTCATAAAATTCAAATCTAACTTTTTTCATGATATTGAAAAATTGAATGATTTATGGAATTTAACTCGAACATTTAATGATACGGCGTTGATTTGTGCTGCAGAAGAAGGTCATAAAGAAATTGTTGAACTATTACTAAGGCAAGAAGGCATTGATATCAACATTCAAGACATTTTAAATCAAAAACATTCATGGAATTCAAATCTAACTTTTTTCATGATATTGAAAAATTGAATGATTTATGGAATTTAACTCGAACATTTAATTGTACGGCGTTGATTCGTGCTGCAGAAAATGGCTATAAAGAAATTGTTGAACTATTAATAAGACAAGAAGGCATTGATATCAACATTCAAGACATTTTAAATCAAAAACATTCATGAAATTCAAATCTAACTTTTTTCATTGGATTGAAAAATTGAATGATTTATGGAATTTAACTCGAACATTTAATTGTACGGCGTTGATTCGTGCTGCATATTTTGGCCATAAAGAAATTGTTGAACTATTAATAAGACAAGAAGGCATCGATATCAACATTCAAGACATTTTAAATCAAAAACATTCATAAAATTCAAATCTAACTTTTTTTATTCAATTGAACAATTGAATTATTTATGGAATTTAACTCGAACATTTAATAGGACGGCGTTGATTCATGCTGCAAGAAATGGCCATAAAGAAATTGTTGAACTATTAATAAGGCAAGAAGGCATTGATATCAACATTCAAGACATTTTAAATCAAAAACATTCATGAAATTCAAATCTAACTTTTTCATTTTGTTGAAAAATTGAATGATTTATGGAATTTAACTCGAACATTTGATTTTACTGCGTTGATTCGTGCTGCAGATAATGGTTATAAAGAAATTGTTGAACTATTAATAAGGCAAGAAGGCATTGATATCAACATTCAAGACATTTTAAATCAAAAACACTCATAAAATTCAAATTTAACTTTTTTGATTATATTCAAATCTATCTTTTTTCATTATGTTGAAAAATTGAATGATTTATGGAATTTTGAAATAAAATATTCACAAAGCTGCCATTGACTATGCAAGAGAAAAAAATCATCGAGAAATTGTTGACCTTCTATCTAAATTACAAATTAATAAAGATGATTCGTTATAAAGAATCAAAAACATTAAATAAAATCTACTTTGTTTATTTATTTAATATACGATTGATAAGATTTTTCTAAAAGTTCTTTTATTAAATATTTTTAAAATGAGTTTTATCATAGAATAAATAGGCGGGGTAACGGCAATAACGTATTTTTTATTTTCATAATTTTGGTGAATAAATTCTTTATTAAAAACCACTCAAATAATAAATAAATTCTAGATTTATCTCTATATGCATCTTTTTTAGACCAAACGTTAAGGTCAAATATTTTAATGTTATTTTGACTGTAATGACCATACTTTATTTTATTCTTTTTACGACCTTTAATCACTCTATAAAGACAAACGTAGGCATAAAAGTCAAGCCAAGCAACTATGAAAACAAGCTAGGATTTGAGTATTTTTTCAACCTTTAAAATTATATTTTTTTATCGAAAAAGCTATTGTGCCTCAGCTTTTTAAGAGAACTAATATATATATTATATATATATATATATATATAAATAAGAAGGAAATGACGAATAATATTTACTAAGATTATTCATGTTAAAAAAAATGCATCTTTTTATGGATAGACTCAATAACCCGCACTTTTCACTAGATTTACTCAGAAAAAGTGAACCCTCTCAATTCTCAGCAAATCTTCCTAGATTTTGCTCTCAAAAAGTGATAAAAAATAAAAAAATTAAAAATAGATTTATCTTTATATCAGAAAACTTAATTTTTATTAATTAGTAAACTTCAACTATAGTCATCTTTGGTTGATGAATAAACCATATCTGTCATACAGTTACTTTTGGAATTTGTTAATTCCATCTTCAATTAACTGTATGACAGATATCTCTTTGTTCTTGATAAAGAATCCATCTCTTTCTTCAAATGTTTTGTGACTAGCATTAATATAATTTCTGATGTCATCATCTTTTTTTGATCTGGAGAAATACTTAATAGTATTAAATATATATTCTTTTTCGTCATAGAAAAAGTCTTAATGATGAAGTTATTCTACATTTTGGTTAATAACATATTCAATTTGCAAATCATTGTATTGGTATAAAAAATGGTAGTAGGAAAAATTTCGATTTTAGCGGGAAATTTCGGAGAACTTAAATAGTCTTTTCTATAATAAAATGTATGAAAGCAAAATCTGCATCAGTATTCATTTGTTGATTTTTTTTTTGCTTTTAGTATAAGAAGGCCATCCAAAACCGCTAATTATCATTCAAAAAAATTGAATAAAAAATCTAGATAAAAGTGCTGAAATAGAAGTCTATCTTTTTATGTTACAAAATTTTTACCGATCCTTCCTTTTAATGTAAGTCTCGGTAAAAATTATGTAAAAAAAATGAAATCAAAAAATGGAACTTCGGGGAGTCGAACCTCGATCTCAGGCCTCATCGGCCAGCGCATTACCATTATGCTAATGGAAATGGGCTAAAATGATAAACTCAAGGAGAATTGTAGTAAAAGACTTTTCAATTTGGGTGATTGAATGGCCGGAATGAGATAATTTGATACGTGTTTTTGTGCCGACTGGGAGTGGGGCGTCTTTGTCTTTGAACTCTTCCATGACGAAAGAAAATGTATTATCTCCTCCATTTCTTTGAATGAGATTTCGTAATTTTGACTGGAAAAATGAGAGAACATCGCCTTCATCATTTCCTAAATTTTTGGTCTGTGCGTTGTAGTAGGTCATTTGATTTAATATAAAAATGACAATAAAGGAGTTGTAAAGTTTGTTATATGAACATTTTATTTGTGAAACAAACTAAAACGAAGTTTTACTTAAAAGGAAATGGCATTCGGAAGTTGGTTTAAAAACATCATTAACGGAGCAAAAAACGTAATCGGAAAAGCTTTGCCGGTACTGAAAAAAGGTGCTGAAATCGTGTCAAAAGTCGCTCCAGTACTAGGTGGGGCAATAGGAGGACCTGTAGGAAATGTAATCAATAAAATAGGCGATTATGCAGGAAAATTTACTGGCAATAAATCTTTGGGAGTAAATGGCGTGGGGATAAGAAATACAAATAATAGTTGGTCTCAGCAAATTAATTGTCCAGTAGGTAGGCCTTTACGCCATAGCATAAATGGCGTATATTTTTAAATTGATGTGGCGTATTTATGAAATGTGATATAAAAAATCATACCATATTCTAAGATCATTTGAAGATACTTAGTAATAAGTTTTTTTTTTTTTTTTTTTTTAATATAAAAATGAATTAATAAACTATGTTTATATTCTTGCTAATTTTTTTTTTATCTTTGTTTAAATTTAAAATGAATTTAATATTAGTAAGAATATCAGAATCTAATAGTAGTATACGTTTGCGGTGATTTTCGACCTCCGGTCCCAAATCCCCTCAAACACCCCTAATTTTGGCACTTTTTTGGTCTCCAACTACCCAATTTTAGCCCTTTTTTGACCTCCAGAGTGTTGTCAGAAAACCCCCTATCACTATAGGGCATTTTGCATTCACCTTTTTGTGTCAAAAAATTGCCTAAATTAAGGTCTTTCGATGGATGGAAAGTGGTGAAATGAACATAATTTTGATAAAATTTTTGTATGACATGTGATATGAAAAGGGTATAAATAAAATTTTTGTATACAATTTATTTGCAAAGCAAAGTTGCCAAAGGCAATGATTTTTAAAATTATTGACTTGCAATGCAAGACCCAGCAAAGCTGTGAAATCAACTTTTTTGAAACTTTTTCTAAAACAAATACTTTTTTATCCCCAATGCAAATGACAAACACAAAGCCACTTTACTTGTCTGTCAATAAATTGTGTGATAAATTGGAAGAATATATTGAGGCCCACAAAGAGAAGGACCCCGCCATCGATTCAGCCTACGAATTCTACATCATCATCGACAAAGAGTATCTCTTTCCGGACAAATTTAACGCCAATAGAATAGTTTGCAGGCCCTTAGTCGTCTCAATTTATAAGAATCAACAGTTTCTATACAAAGAATTATGTGAGTTATTTGACTGTGAAAAGGTATATCTATGCTTTAACAAGAAGGGAAGCCACTACTCAATCGACACAGCAAAGAACGGAAAAAACAAGATACAGGACGTGGTTATTGTAAGGGAACCAAAGAAATTTACAACAAAGGAAGGAAAAGAGATTGAATATCACCAGATGTTTCAATATGACGCAGGCTTTTTGATTGACGAAATAGACTCTAGAATTAAGTCGAAACATCCTAATTGTGCCGGTCTGAGCAAGGATTATGGTAGATTTATCAAGGAATGTGGCATATAAACAGCCCTTATTTTTTTGGAAATCAAATGAGTAAATCGTCAATAAAACTTACTGCCGGACAAGTAATGCAAGGCAATAATACGCAAAAATTATTAGGATATTGTAATAGACTCAACAATGAACTGGGATTCAATATCATTACTACGAATGCTCAGGGAGGATTATTGGCGGATAAAACATATGCTAGATATTTGTTGAAAGTTCTAAATGAATTCAATTTTGGTCTTCATGCAAATGCCGTCGATAGTAATACAATAGATAGATTCATTCAAAGGTTTCAAGAAGAACATCCTATAGATAGACCCTTGACTTATAGTGAAGATTTAGTGGATATGGGTGATTATATGTTCAGTAAATGGATTCGAATTACTCCTTCATTTTATAATGAATTATCTAAAAGAGTCGACAAACGAATCCTAAGACAACATGGGGACGAAGCTTTTCCAAGAAATATTATTCGTACTGCAATATCTATACTCAATTCTCATAACTTTGCCACATATGACAACACCGATCATAGATATATTCGACGTATCAATTCAGAAAGTCTTCAACATTTCGTAAATAGAGTATATTCACATAGGGAAATTCTTCCTGTCCCTCCATCAAGTCCTCCCCCTTTTCCTCCAGAAACTTCACATAGGGAACCTCAAGAGCATTCAGGACCTTTCTTTAGGTTTGGAGCAGCAGAGACTTTTCCAGAATTAAATCCCTTAAACAAATTGAGAAGACCTCCTCAAACGCCTCCAAGGACTTTGTCCCGGTCAGCAGAGCTGCCAACACCTCAAAATAACAACAACGATAATACAATTTTATTTCAAAATCAAATGGCACAACAACAACCTAATATAAACAATGAAAATATAGAACGATTAATTACCGATTTACTTATAAAGTACAACATATCCGCCCAACAACCTACTTCTCGTCAAGCTTTAGATCCACGACCTGAAGTAGCTTTATATCAAATTGCTGATTTGTATAAAAGTTTACCATCCGGCCACGGTTTTGCAGGAGCGCGTAATAAAGATGGAATGGAGGCTTTGGAACACATAGTATTAAGACTCAAAAAGGATATAAAACGTGTCGCACAAGCAATTTCTCCACAAGGAGCGCAGAAAATGGTTGAGAAACACAATGAGAAATCACCGCATAGTCCATGGACTCTTGTCCACGAAGATATAAACGGAGATAAGATCCCTGATGTCGCCATCAAAAACGCCAACAATAAGTACGTCTATGTAAATGGATATACAACAACAAAATCCGACTGGCCAATGCGATATGGTTTCTTCAATGAATATCCCACAAGAGAGGACCGAAAAGAATCAGGATTTAAGAGCGCAAGAGAATATACTAATAACTTATTTGGCGGTCATTTTGACGTCAATAATCCAAATCCATACATGAAAGGTAATATACTCGAATGGCACATACCAGAATCATGGCGAGATTACAAACATGAAGGATACAAGAAACCATCTGACAAGAGAATGTCTTCATACAGGAGATTCGAATACTTTATTTTCAGAAAGGCGTTCGATTACGCACTCGGTAAATTAATCACCAACAACTCTATCGGAAACATAACGCAAAAACCACTTAGCAAATACAAGATGCAGATTTACATTAAGGCATGTGCTATGATGTGGAATTATTATATTATACACGATTTTGCAGTAAGGCTCGGATTAGGCAATGTCGATCCAAATAGTAAAGATTTCGACAAATTGAAGAAAAAGAACAAACAAGCAATTGATGATGTTGTCAGTGATTTAATAGCCCACACTCTCTACACAAAAGATGATTATAATGAACAACAGAGAAAAGCCTTTTCAAACAACATTGCTGAACATGCCAAATTTGCTATTCTCCACGCAGCACAATCATTACAGAAGCCAGAAATATTCGAAGGACACAACCAACAACCAACACCCATTACCGATTTCGATTATTTTGAACAAGAACATCCTGACAATCAATGGACTCAAGAAGGCCAAGGTAATTGGGGCAATCATCCACCTTGGATGCAAGATGACGAAGCTGCTGCACAACTCCGAGCATTCTTGGAGTAAATATATCACTCCTAAACATTTTTTTACAGTCTTTTGGGGAATAAATGAGTTTAAAAGTAATTAATTCTCTTGTCTCAGAAACTCTGAAACAAAACGCAAACAATTTATCGGGTGCTGTAATCGAGCCAATTCACGATGATATTCATATCAAATATAATTCTGTAAATGTCGTCGTCGGGAAACAAAATTCTGGAAAAACCGTCATTGCTCTCCAAGAAATCATCAAAATAGGCCTGCTCGACACATTTCACTTACTAATCTATATCACGAAAAATGGTGACGAAAATGATAGGAGTTTCCAATCTCTCAAACACCTCATCAAAATGCCATATATTACCGTTTCCGAGAAGATGGCAGTCGATTTTATCACTGAATTAATTGCGGCAAAAAACCTCTACTATCTTGTCAAGCGAGAAGGATTGGAGGAACAACTAGATGATGGACAAAAAAATGATATGTTTAAGGTGCTTCACATTACTGATTTCAGCAAAGATTTCCTCCATACATTGATACTTTTTGATGATATTTCAAACAACAAATTATTTTCGTCCGAAGAATCGTTTTTCTCTCAACAGCTCCGAAGATGCAGACACACAAATATTTCCTACTTTTTATTGATTCAAGGATGGAAAGGCATCAAACCGCATATCAAAAATGAGATTACGACTTTGTTCGTTTTCCCTTGCTTCAACCGTCAACAGCTTCATTATATTTATTCCCAATCAGCAAGTAATTTGGACTTTGAGGAGTTCTACAATTTGTATAGGCAATTGTCTGAAGAAAAAAAATATAATCCAGATTCTCATTCCTGTCTAATTGTACAGGTATCAGAGGGAGGAGAAACTTCTATCTCGACATAGTCGCGATGTCCATATGGACTCTCAGTCTGAGGATTTAAGAAATGTATGATGTTATTTATTGTCTCTTTCATATGCTGTATCTCTTTTTTTAGTTCATCTAGCTCGTTGCCAAAGTCAATTTCATATTGTGCATTTTGCTTCATTTTTTTGAGGCTCAACACATTCTTGATTCTAGTTATTCGATACTCTTTTATGAGATATAATTTATTGAGTTTATGCGTCGTAAGTTTATCCATCTCTTCTTTATTCTTGTTATAGTATAAATTGAATTCATCAACTGTATCAAACTCTTTCGTATGCTTTGAGATAGGCTCAATTACTTTGATGTCGTTCATTTCCTTTTCAATAAACACAAATAAAATTCATCTTACTTCAACAAAGGAATATCAAATCTTCCTGGATTAGTTGTTGGCCCTGCAATTTGCTGAGAAACTACAATTCTCCTTGATTTCATCATTAAATTGTCCCAATCCATAGATGTCTCAGCAGATACAAATGGATTGATGAAAATATTTGTCGGATTCAAGAATGCTGTAGAATTTTATGAAGATTGTCGCTTCTGGATAAATGATAAACTCTTAGGCGCATATCGACAAGACGAACTCCAAAGAGAATCTTTCGCCTATAATTCCATCAAACCTCGTGATGCAAAAGCAACATCAAAATATTCTCATTCTACTTGGGAAAATGTCAGTCAATTCTCCCCATCTGTTTGCGGTTGTTATGTTGATTTAAAGGATATTGCTGATGGACAACCACATAAATTTACCATTGAATTAACCATCCCATTTGTCGACCAACTGGCTCTTCAGGCATGGCAGTTATATCCAAACGCAATTTGTGGAGAGATAGAAGAAGAGGTCAAAACATCTTTACGCGCTCTTGTCTGGGCACAAATCAATCCAAATATCGTTAAGGAAACTCTACAATTTTTGGAAGACAAAGAAATTGCTGAAGAAATGCCTTCTGTCATCCCAATCTCAAGAAAATTCACACAAATAGGCCGTCCGTCTGTTATTGTTTCTCATTATTCTGCCAAACCAACTCCTTCCCAAAAACTTCATATCGAATACCAAAGATACAAAGGAGCAAATGTCTATGATGACGATGTTTTGGAACATCCAACAATTGATTTCGGATATACTGACGAAGAATTTACAAAATATGGAGTTTCAAGAGATGATGTCAATAAAAAAGAATTTGCAGAATTAATCGCATCAGCTAATCCAGACAAACCATTGGATCCAGGAGATACTGTCAAAATTATCAAAAGTGAATTGAAAGGCGCCTTACTTGCCACAACAAAATCAGACAATATCAATCTCAAAACAGAGAAAATTACTTTAGATGTCCTTGGAGGAACTATTCAATTAGGTCGTTCAAATTTGGCAGGTTTTGGTCTCAAACCAGATGTTTATCAAGGACTTGTCAGAGAATTACAGACTCCTTTATTGATTCCATCTCAGGAACTTACAAGAGACATTTTCGAAGGAACTGCCAAAGTAAACGGTCTCGAAATCAGCAAGTCAATTCCATTGAGAAATGCGACAAATATCACGATGATGTTTCCAAAATCTCCTGCCGACATTACTTGTTTCGACAATATTATGTATCAAAATGTCCAGCTTGTAGTCAATAAAAGAACATACCCAGACACAGAATTTGCCAATACTTGTGCTGCAAGATTTTATCAACATCAGCTTATCGCAAACGAACTAGATGGAGCCTTAGAAGCCACACAAGAATTTGAAGACTCTTTCACACAGCCATTAAACGACCCAGCAACAGGAAAAAGATATACAAATTGCCGCTCTGACGGTACATCTTTTGGTATCAACTTCCAACTCGAAAGGAGCAATGCCGGCTATGTATTTGACGGAATAGATACTGGAAGTACTTCAATAACCGTTACGTTCAGAGGTCAGCCAATGTATCGTGGTGATGATGACACATACTTTATTCCCGACCCAGAATATCCCAACATGCATCCTCCGTCACCAGAAGCCTGGGTCTGTTCTGATACATATTTCACTTGGAGCGTTAATGGAGTCGAATATTATCAGACTGGCGTACCAGCAGGCTACGAGTAAATATGAGTACCATCAGGAAAAGAGTAAAAAAAACAGTAAAAAAATATTTTTTTTTGTATCAGTACTTGCGCATGCTCAGTAAAGAGTCATAAACGACTCAATACTCTAACTTCAAGAAAACAGTGAAATTGTCAGGCTTTATTTCGTTCCCTTCTGCGTCTGTAAACCATATCCTAAACTCTCTTTTTGTCCCGACAAATTCGTATTTCCTATTGTCGTCTGGAGGAGTCAAATTGGCATACCAGACAAGAGAATCTTCGTACTCATCTCTTTGAATAAATGAAGCATGCATTTCTGTTTCTCCGTCCAGATATCCATTACAGGTGGCTCGACAATATTGGAAGGAAATATATCGTTTATTCAATGAATTGGTGAATTCTGAGGGCAAAATATTGTTGTATTTCTTGGTAATGAAGTATGTCTTGGGCATTTAATACTAAATAAATGACAGCAATACTGACTAAACAGAACGCTTTAGACGGTGCATTTATGGGTGGTTCAAAGAATCCTTCCTCAATAAATTGTGATGAAATAAGCGCCAAAACAGCTGATATTGAACAAGATTTGACCGTTGGAGGAGATATAAATTTGGGAGGAATCTCTCTGAAATCTCAATTAATAAATCATGAAGAACGAATAACCTCTTTGGAAATGTCCTCTGGCTCAGTTAATGAATTATCATATGAAGATGGTCTTGACGCCTATTCTCTTGATTTAAACTCCTTGTTGAAAGCAGAAAATGACGAATACAATATACTGGAAATCAAAATAGATATACCATCTGACTATTCAGGAGATGTTTTTACAATAAACTGTTCAACGTTAGGCTCTGTAGGAGACCCCAGCAAGACTGGCGGGGAAGCAAAAATAGACGCAAAAAACGGCAAATTTACGAATCCCAAAATCGACTCAAATAACGCAATTTCCTATATTGAAAACGAATTATCCGCCCGAATTTATATGAGTAAGGAATCTCTTGACAGTCCTTTTGACCTCTTTACTTCTGGTTTTATGAAAATAAACTTTACAGGAAAGGTGAAGCAATATATTTCAAACAAGGAATCTAACCTCATAAATATCAAATGTAATAATGTCGATGCAGAAAATTGTCTCAAACTTTATACTTCTCCTTTACCGAATTTCTATGAGATGAAGTCGTTTAGGACCACAGAAAATGAACAATATTGTTATGCTGATTGGGGCTATATTCCGGGAACAGAAGAATTTGACAAGCTCTTAGATGGACAAACTTTTGAGTTCCATGATGAGGTATTTGGTACAGATTTCAAACTCACAAAGCAAAATAATGAATGGGTCGGCAATAATTTGTCATACAATATTCCTGGCTCCAAATCAATCAAAGGAGAAACTGAGTTCTTCAAGCATACATATCAAGGAATTTTCATTGAGCAAAACGACACAAATCGATACGTCCTAAGGAATTGGATACATAATTATTCCGACAAAAATCCTTTTGAAGTCATTGTTGAGAAAGGACTTTGTACATTTAACGATTGCGAAGTGGCAAAATACGAAGATAAAGACGGATATTGGAGTGTTCTACTGAAATGTACCAAGAAAGAGTCATGTAATTTTTCGGCAAGTCTAAATATAAACGGAATAGAATATGTCTCGGAATTTGGGTATTCTCATAGTAGTTATGAGTCAGAATCGTGCTATAAAGTTGTTTCAGAAAATTGTTATAAATATATTCCTTTCCACTACAATAGCCGAATAGATATTGGGAATCCTCCTTACGGCCTGATACTTTATATGCCCTCTGACAAAGAAGTAATTTTTCCGATACCAGATGTTTCGTATGAAGAAGGAGGAAATACTTTTGAGTTTCTGGCAGGATGTGGGTATTATTCTGTCGTACCAAGACCTGAAGCATGCAGTACTTTATACACAAACTGTAATATACAGACTTCTGGCGTCGTTATTGGAGAAAATATTGAGTCTCATCTTTTTGTTCTAAATTCTTTGGGAAATACTGTAGATATAGCAAATAATAGAATATCTGAGCTGCAAAATCTTTATTCAAACCTCCAAAAACAACTAAACGATATGAAAAACAAGACAAATTGGTTTGATTATGTCAAAGATGTTGTGTGTATAGCTGGTGCCACAGTAAATTTTGTGGGCGGTCCAAATGCGCTTTTATCGTTGGCGGCAAAGGGAATATCAAAGGTGAAAAGCTTTTGTTTTGCTGGTGAAGAGGTTTCGGAAGGAGCGGAGGCGATAGTTCGGGACGTTGATTTTCTTGCTGCTCCAAGAGAGATTCGAACAGCGCTGGAATTTATTGAAGAAATAGAAGCGTTTGACAAGAAATGTTTCCGATATCTTTGTTATGGAGTTGATGACAATGAGGAGATTAAAATAGACGGAGAGTATGAAGATTTTCGAATAAATATTCCGTATTTAGATGTATATGCAGAAAATTGTCCTTCAGCTGCTTGGATTATGTCGATGACAAAAGAACAGAAACCGATTTTGTTGGGCGAAGAACTGACTAATAAACAGCTGATTACAGCAAAGGCAGTCAAAAAATTGATAGATAATCATATGAAACAGCTCAAAACAGTCGATTTATCGGGTTATATTTCAAAGGAAGAAGCGGATGGAAAATATGCGTTAAAAACAGAGATTCCAGAAATAATTGATAAAAAAATTACTTTCAATCAAGAATTAGAATTAAATTATGATGAAGGTAATGGTATTAATACTCTTTCGGTTCTTTATACTAATGCAAGTCAATATTTTGAAAAATGGAAACAATATGGAATGTTATTTGATGGATATGATAAAACTGATGAAAATATTTAATATCAAGGAATATTCACTATATCAAGTATTAATAATAATGATTATGTTTTAAATAATGGCGTTCAAAATATAACATTAACATTAGAATTTAGTACGAGTTGTGGAGTAGTTTATGATTTAGATAATCAACATAAAATCAACGTAATAAGTTGCTATATTGCAAATGAAGATTATGATGAAACGAACAAAAACTGTGTTGTTAATCTTGCATTTCTCCAAGATAATTTTGCTCAGAAAACAGAATTGACCCGTGCTATTGAGCAAGTAAAAAGTGAGATTTCTGAACCTGTCGATTTGTCAGGTTATGTGGCAAAAAATAGTTTATTAGAAATAACTAGTCCATCAAGTAATATAGCTAAATTTTATAGTTCTGTTGATGCTAATGTTATTACTTCAATTAGTTTTGGATATAATGATGTATATAATACTGATTTTGAATATAAATCTTCAAAAGTTGCTAATAGTGGGAATTTGGATATATATGTTGATGGTTATAAATTTCAATCTTTTCAGATGTTTAGTACTGCAAGAAATACAACAATTGATTCTAATTTATATGTCAATGGCTCAATATCATCAAACGGCTCAAATACAATTACTCATTATGCCCCAATAGAAGCGGGTGAAGAAATATCGGACTATAAGATTGGAAAACCAGTATTTTTATCAGGCCATGTGTACAGAAGAGACCCCCACAGCCTTGCTGAGTCCAGTGAAACTGGCCAAAAAAATATGTTCGTCAGTTCGACTGCAGAAGACACCACAGACTGTATTTGCTCTGTAATCATAGACGGTTCATGGAAGGAATTTGTTGGTGTCATTGTAGAGGTAGATTCAGAAAACGGATGCGTCAAATTCGCTTCACACGGAGACTATTTATTTTATGTCGATGACGCTAATTTGTATCAAATAGGAGATGTAATTCTATATGACGGAAGGATTTTGGACGAGGATTATGCCATGACTTTGAAGATTCAACAAAGTATTGTGGGCAAAGTAAGTGCAAAAATAAACGAACATATATTGGCTATTTTCAAATCTTAAACACATATTTTGAGACTTATGCCGGCAACTTTGTTGCAGTCGTGAGTTTCAGCAACATATTTTCATACTCACGCCATATTTTATGAACTGTGAGTAAATGTCGTTGTAGGCATATTTCATGTCTTCTGTCTTGTTGTTTTTCGTTATGAGAATTTTCGAAATATATATCAATTTATCTGAAGAACAACAGGAATTACAGGCGATATCTTCGTCCAATACTAATTCGACTTTATCTGCGTCGGTCAAGAGTTTAATCATATTCATGAGAGATGTGGTATTACAAGCGAGATAAGAATTCACTTTTAGTGGATTGTCCTCATAGACAGAAACAAGCATTTCAAGGAATTTATTTTTTTGCTCAAGGGAGTCAAGCTGATTGTAGTTCTTTAAATCAGACAAACTATTGCTTCGAGAGACTGTTTTTGAGGCGTTAAGTTGAGGGACATTAGGGTACGACAAATCCTTTGTCCTAGGGTGATTCCTATCACCGCTTGCTTTGCAAGAGTCTACTTCGGAGCCGTAAGTTATTTGGATATTGGTATTCTGTTCTTGCGAAATTGATGTATTGTTCTTGCTTTTTGCTTCTGATGACAGTATACGAGCTTGTCGGAGAGTTCCAGACATTATTTGAATAACAAAAAATTTTCAGGAGTAAAGATTGCTAACAGCTCTATTTAACAGATTTCTTACCTTCATATCTCTGTCATATTTTCGTTGAATCTTCTCTCTTTTTGCTATTTTTTTAGGGTCCGTGGGAGGTGTTTGGCTCAATATCCTTCGATAATATTGAAGACGAGATTTCAGTTGTTTCAGAGTAGGTGTGGCAAAAGTTTTTCTACCGTGCCAGTTTTTGAGAGGGAGGAGAGCGGGCTGTTCTTGTGACATTTTCTGCGCAAGGGCCATCTCTGATGTCATTTTCTACCAAATAAAAAATGAATACCAGTAAATTGCTTTACAATAATTCGGATAAAATAATAAATCATATCATATCGGAAACAAACTTGCCGATAGACGATTTGTTGAGAGGCAATGACGGGGATGTCCTGATTACTAGTAATAAAATCCGGATATTTTGTAGATGCCTTTCTGACCCTCAACAAAAAGTAAATTATAAAGCTGAGAGGATACTGGAATGGCTAGGAAATCAGAAAATAGACTCTTTAGACGACTATTTGGACTATATGGACGATGATTCTTATTGCTTCAATAATGGGAGAAAATTTACTTATAACCACGCTTTTACTCGAACAGACATTCAACACGTAAATAATTTCTTGAGAATCAACCAAGACAGAATCGATAGATTGCTTTTTGCAAGGATAGAACAACTGAAAGAAGGCATCAAAAGAGTCAATGAATCCAGATACAAAGATGCTTGTGAAAGAGCCAAAGAAGAATTGTTCAGACAAAAATTGACTAACAAAAACAGGCCACAATTTGGTGCTGTCAGAGATTTTATTCAGCAAAATGGAGGGAATAAACACATATATCTCTTTGAAGATACACCCAGAGTTTATACAAGAATTGTGATTCAAGATGATGATATACAACAAATTTATGACGAATTTATTGAGGAATGGGAAAAGAGACAAAGACCTAAAAGACCTGTTTTGAGAGATACATTCACAGATAAATTGAACAAATTTGTTGTTTATAATCATGAGAGACTACTAGATAAAGAGGAATTCAATAGAGTCAGTAGGGGTTGGGGAGAGAGTAGTTTGTCCGAAGACGAGAGATACAATAGATACGTCAATAAATTTTATTTCCAGCCAACGACATATTCAACCTATGAAATTCCTCAGGAGCAAAATATTATTGGGTTCAAAACAGAGAGTAAAATAAGAGCTTTGAAGAATTTGTTTCCCGATAGACAGGTCAAAATAGCCGAGAACACATCATACTTTCCGTTGAAAAAGAACGCGAAGATGTATCAGCTCCATAAAGTTTCGTCAAGAAATTCCTATATTATTGATTTGATGTTTGTTGATAAATTATGTTATTTGGTCATGATAAATGTCAATACAAGATATTTGTATGTTGAGTTGGTAAATCAGATATTGTTTGGAGAAGAGAAAGAAGAGAAGCATCAGAGATTTGCGAAATATGATAAATCAGCAGAGACATACCTAAAAACCCTCGATAAATTGCTGCAATCTGGCGTTGTAATAAAGAGCTTGACATTTGATGGAGAGGGTTCTTTTAACTCAAGAAAGGCCCAAAACTATTATAGGACACATGAAATAGAATGGCAAACTGCACCAAGAATGAGAATGGGAAACTATCCAGACTTCATGAAAAAGGAGCAAAAACAGGTAAAAACTGACCCGATGCACAGTTCTTTGGGACTGATAGATAGAGTCATCAGAACACTGAGAGATATGGCTTACAATATGGGAATTGGGATAATTACACCATCAATAATGGAAGAATTGGTGAGGCAATATAATAACGCTCCTCATAAAACACTCTCAAAATATGCCGGAAAAAGAGTTTCTCCAAAGATGGTTCATGAAGATAAAGAACTGGAATCGTTGATTGTGATGAATATTTGTAAAGAGAATTATGACATAATGACGAGTAAAGGATTCTATTTGCCAAAAGGGATGTCGGTAAAATTGTATAATGAAAAGGATGGAATGATGAAGAGAAGGTCAAATGTACAGCCAGGAAAGTATCAAGTTATTGGATTTAAGAATGGTTTGTATGAAGTAACGGACCAAAAAAATATGAGACAATTTATTCCTCGGTGGAAAATTGACTGGTAAAATATTGGGTAATATCTCCTTCAGCATAGTCTGTTTTGATACATCTCTCGAATTTTTTTCTTGTCGATACGGTCATATTTTTATTCATCTCGAAGCAAGGTTGTCCTTTTGTTAGGTCGAATGTGATGGAATTTCCGTTGAAGAGTGTTTCATAAAGCTTCATAACATCTCCTTGAAACTCCTCATTGAATTTATATTTGATAGAATTTTGAGTGAGTCCCTTGCCTCTTATTACATAATCAATCTCTCCAGTAGAATCTGTAATCATATGGACGTACATTTTCTTCATCAAGAAGAATGCTTCAATAGATTCTGGCATCTCAGCATGACCATTGATTGAAGGGAAATCACAGTGAAATTGTCCTAAATTTTTCCCAATAAGTTCGCGGTTATATTTATTGTTGAATTCTTTTTGTAGACGTTTTAAGTCGGCAGATTCTATCATAAATGAGTCTGTATCTTGGTAATAAATATGACATCCTGTATCGAAAGCAAGACACATGACTTCGTTCATTATTCTCTTGGACATGGACAGAACTTGAATGCCTAAAAGAGAGAAATTGAAGTGATTATCTATTTGTTTGAGAGTCTTTATTGCGTGAATATTTGAGTTGTTTAACTGAATATCTTCGACTATTTTGTTGTAGTTTTTTGCCCAATATTTATCGAGTTCATCTCCTTCGTGAAGATATTTGTAGTCTTTATCTACTGGCCTCTCTATTGTTTTGCCGTAGCAGGAATTCATGATGAGTTTGTAGAGATTTTTGAGCGGATTATTCTGTTTCTTATATTCGAGTCGTTTATTGAATATTTCTCTGATACAATCTTGAATGCGATAATCTTTCTTTCCGTCCCAGTAATATCCTCTCAGAATATTGAATTCTATTTGCTGAAACTCAATAAAGTCCTCCAAAGTAATATTGTCGACAACCATTTTAATGGTTTGATTTGGTTGGAGAATGTCGTTATTTCTGTTTAGGCCATTTATTTTCTGAACGATTAACGGAAATGCATAATGTTTGTTGATTTTTGTTATTTCTATTTCGACGATGTATGCGGATTGTTGAGAGAGGAAATTGTAGTTGAGTTGGTCTTGTTGTATTACCTTTGGACGTCCTTCAACTGTGTATAATCTGCTCATTGCGGAAGGATATAATGATACTGCATCAAAATCGCAAAGGTTCTTCTTGACATGCCATTTCTTGTTATATGCCGTCATACATCTACCTCCATATATCGCCTTTGAGCAAAAATATCTCACATGACCGCCTAATTTATAGAGATTTTGGTTAGGATAATAGACTCTTTGATTGAAGACTTCGTTTGCGAGAGACGATATGCTGATGAAATTAAATGGGTCGACTTTGAAGTCTTTGATGAATCCTTCACGCAGTTTATTGAATCCGATTCTGAGGATATTAACATCTTGCTGGCAGTAAAATTCTGCATATTTCCACATGTCAAAATGGTTTTCGTCTATTCGGCAGCCAGATATTTTATCGATATTGGAGTTGAATAAATTGTAGTCTTCATCTGTCCAAATTTTGTCTTCATTTTCTCCTGCTTCGTTAATTGTGCCACAGTTAGTTTGGAGGCGATCAAGAGTGTAATATTTGTATGGAAATATCTCTTTTTGTATGTCAGGAATGTCAAACATAGAGGGTAATTGAGATAATTTGCAGGAAAGAATTGGTAAAGAGTCTTTGAGATGAATTGTTTTGTTGTTATATTTTATATCCGCCTTCATTGTTTTTGTGCCTTTGATGATGGATTTGGCGAGTCCGAAAGAAGCCAGCATTCTGATATCATACGCTAAATTGTGGAAATAAACGACTGCATCATCGGGTAAATAATCTAGTAATTGTTTATTACAGTCTTCTCCTCGGAAAGTTTTATTGATTCGGCCTGTTCTATTCTGTAAGACACAGAGGAAAGGTTTGTGGATTTCTGTTGATGTATCTGCTTCAAAATCGGCATACCAATATGTTTTGTTATCATTTTCTGAGAGTTTCTTTTTATCCTCTTTGATTAGTTTTGTGCATTGTTCTTCGTTATATTCGAGGTCAATAAGGTCAATATCGTCGATTACTTCTTTGTAGAAAACTGTGTTGAAGACCTTATATTGACCGAATGTGATTGGGACGAAGAAGTTGTTTTTCATGAGAGTTCGAACGAGGTCTGATGATGTCATGAAGCATCTCGCGGGGCGCCAGTGGTCAACGTTGTACTCTTTATTGAATTTATCTTCTGTGCATTGATTGAGGTGGTTGATATAGTATGTGCTGAAAGGTGTTTTCTCCACAAGGAAATAGTGCTTATTGAATACGTTCATTGTATGAGTTCTATTTGGTTCAGCATTTTCTATACCTAAATAATGTTTATTTGTATCATTCTTTTTGGACCTGACAGAACGTTTCTTATTTTTTCCATTGGCCTCTTCGTTGATAAACGATAATTTGACGTGAATATTGAACTCAGTACATAGTTCGTTTAGAGCTTTTTGGGACAAATATCTTGAATTAATTCTAAGGCGCATTTTGTTTAGTATATCATCGTCATAGAATCCTGTTTGTTGAAGCGCATAGATGAAGCAGCAATCGTCCAATTCCTTTCTCTGTTTGCCTTTTTTGTCCACGAGAGATGTGAAAATCTGTAGTTTCTTGAGATATTTTGAGACATTTGATGGGCAGTTTTCACGTACCAAATATTGAAAGAAACTTCCGCCTACGTCATTTTTTGCCTTAATATTCTGAAATTCACTAAAGCGAACTGCTTCAAAGAGGCTCCATTCGGGTATTTTTTCGGCTCCATTCTCATAAAAATATTCTGGGACAACGTTCTCTATATCGAAGATGAAGTGTTTTTCTGTCAGATTTTCCATTAATTTGTTGTATATTTCAGGAGTTAATTGATAAGAATGCCATTGACTTTTGATTTTGAAAGCGAGTTTGTATTTGGCGATAATGGGCAAAGAATCTATATATTCTTCAAAGAATTCCTTCAATTTGGGAAGCAATAAGAGTCTGCCATCCTTATCTAATCTCTCAAAGTCGATTTGCCATCTTCTTGGGGAGTATTCTAATTTTTCCATTATTTCGTCGACGATTTGTTGCTGGGAATTGTTGTCTGTTTTGAGAGGTTGTTCAGCTTGTTTGGGTTGTTCTTTGGGTTGTTCTTCAGCTTTTTGGGGAGGTTGGGCGGGGGTATTGACACTGTCAACTAAGCTTTGCTTATTGTTCTTGCCTTTAAAATACCAGTACATAGCATCGTAATTGTCTAAATCTCCATCATATCCTTCATACTTAGCACATTCTCGTATGTCATAATAGAATTCTTCTTGTGAGTTCCAATAGTATGAAAATTCGTGTTGTAGTTTCTCGTTTATTATCAATTCAAATAGTTCTTGCAATTTTTCGGGAGTAGCTTCGGAGAGTCTCATTTTTGCAATGAAAATAAAAATTAAAAAATATAAAAATTTATACCACTTATCATAAATGTGAAAATTTCAAAAAAGTATTTGTTTTAGAAAAAGTTTCAAAAAAGTTGATTTCACAGCTTTGCTGGGTCTTGCATTGCAAGTCAATAATTTTAAAAATCATTGCCTTTGGCAACTTTGCTTTGCAAATAAATTGTATACTAAAATTTTATTTATACCTTTTTCATATCACATGTCATACAAAAATTTTATCAAAATTATGTTCATTTCACCACTTTCCATCCATTGAAAGACCTTAATTTAGGCAATTTATTGACACAAAAAGGTGAATGCAAAATGCCCTATAGTGATAGGGGGTTTTCTGACAACACTCTGGAGGTCAAAAAAGGGCTAAAATTGGGTAGTTGGAGACCAAAAAAGTGCCAAAATTAGGGGTGTTTGAGGGGATTTGGGACCGGAGGTCGAAAATCACCGCAAACGTATACTACTCTAATATTCTTTATTTTATAAAATTTTAAAAGTCTGCATATTCAAATAGCATGTGAGCAATATTAATAAAGAAAAAAAATTGGATAATTGGAAAAAAAAAAGTTTAATGGAAAATAGCGGAAAAAATTTTTCTGGAACATCATGATATATTTAATCATATTATGAATTCTAGCATATTATACTAATTTCTTTTGCGATATTTTGTGATTGTACATATATTTTTGAAAAAATGTGATAATTATTATTCTCATTTAAATGAGTATTTTCTAATTTTCAAAGAAAATTCGTAATGTAGGAATACTAAAAATGTTAATAGATAGTTTTTTATGATAAATTTAAAAAATTAAAAAAAAAGAAATTAAATATAATTAATATAACCCAAAATTTCAAATGAGCCATTTTTTCGACTTGTAATATGCATTTGTTTATTGTTATAATGATTTGGGGCAATTAATAAGATAATATAAAGTGATTTTAATGAAAGGCGGAAAGGGGTGGCGTATTTACGCCTTTTTTAATTTTCTGAAGATTTCTGAGATTCTTTCTCAAATTTTGAATGTGGCGTTTTGGCGTGGCGTATTTACGCCTCACTATTTTTATTTCACATGTCTCCAAATATTTGAAAAAAATAATTATTTTAGTTTCCATTAATTAATTTAAAGTAATAAAGTATTCAGCTAATGTTATAAATAAAATTTAAATAAAATAATAAAAATACACTTTCTATAAAATGAAAATAGAGTTTATTTAAAAACACATATTTGAATAATCTTATTGAATTTTTTATTTGAAAATTTGAAATTAAATTGTAAAATAGATATGCAGAATTATCTTATGAAATTTAATTTGTAATTGAATTATAAACTAAAATATATTGTTATTTGAAATAAATATGTTATATTATACTAGAAAAACAATAAAGTAAAAAAAAATATTGAAAATAACGTTTTTTGGTGGCGTAATGCATGTGGCGTGTTTTTTTTTAAATTTTGGAATGGCGTAAAGGCCTACCAGTAGGAAATCCAGGAAGATTTGATATTCCTTTGTTGAAGTAAGATGAATTTTATTTGTGTTTATTGAAAAGGAAATGAACGACATCAAAGTAATTGAGCCTATCTCAAAGCATACGAAAGAGTTTGATACAGTTGATGAATTCAATTTATACTATAACAAGAATAAAGAAGAAATGGATAAACTTACGACGCATAAACTCAATAAATTATATCTCATAAAAGAGTATCGAATAACTAGAATCAAGAATGTGTTGAGCCTCAAAAAAATGAAGCAAAATGCACAATATGAAATTGACTTTGGCAACGAGCTAGATGAACTAAAAAAAGAGATACAACAAATTCGTGAAATAACGAAGTTGGTAGAACCTATGAAAGAGACAATAAATAACATCATACATTTCTTAAATCCTCAGACAGAAAGTCCATATGGACATCGCGACTATGTTGACAACTTTGTTGGCTCAGGCTATGCCTGCGAAATAGAGGTTTCTCCCCCTTCAGATACCTGTACAATTAGGCAGGAATGAGAATCTGGATTTTAATTTTTTTCTTCAGACAATTGCCTATACATATTGTAGAACTCCTCAAAGTCCAAATTACTTGCTGATTGAGAATAAATATAGTGTAGTTGTTGACGGTTGAAGCAAGGGAAAACGAACAAAGTCGTAATCTCATTTTTGATATGCGGTTTGATGCCTTTCCATCCTTGAATCAATAAAAAGTAGGAAATATTTGTGTGTCTGCATCTTCGGAGCTGTTGAGAGAAAAACGATTCTTCGGACGAAAATAATTTGTTATTTGAAATATCATCGAAAAGTATCAATGTATGGAGGAAATCTTTGCTGAAATCAGTAATATGAAGCACCTTAAACATATCATTTTTTTGTCCATCATCTAGTTGTTCTTCCAATCCTTCCCGCTCTTCAAGATAGTAGAGGTTTTTTGCAGCAATTAATTCTGTGATAAAATCGACTGCCATCTTCTCGGAAACGGTAATATATGGCATTTTGATGAGGTGTTTGAGAGATTGGAAACTCCTATCGTTTTCGTCGCCATTTTTCGTGATATAGATTAGTAGATGATGTGTGTCGAGCAGGCCTATTTTGATGATTTCTTGGAGAGCAATGACGGTTTTTCCAGAATTTTGTTTTCCAACCACAACATTTACAGAGTTATATTTTATATGAATACCATCGTGAATTGGCTCGATTAAAGCACCCGATAAATTGTTTTTGTTTTGTTTCAGAGTTTCTGAGACAAGAGAATTAATTACTTTTAAACTCATTTACTTCCCAAAAGACTTCAAAAAAAAATGTTTAGGATCGTTATATTTACTCCAAGAATGCTGTATCATCTTCTTTGTCCCATTCACCGTCATGTTCTTCGTTGTAGGCATCTTGAACACCGTCCTTCCATTCACCTCCTTCATCATCATTTTGATGGTTGTACTGCATGCCATGTCTTTCTTGTCCAGTATACTGATCATGTATCAAAAGTTCTCTTTCACGTTCATTGACTTCTTGAGCTGATGCGACCATAGCATGTCCGAAATCATTATAAATCTTATTTCTGAGTTGTGTTCTGTGTTGAACAGTCCAATCGTCTCCGTTAGTATGAAGAACATGTAGTAAAAGGCTTGAAACTTCATTATCGATCATTCTTTTTCCATCTTTCTTCTTGCTCCATTTCTGGAATGCCTCTGATTCTATTGAATTGAAATGACGTTTTCGAGCAACATTATGAAGAATGTAGTGTTTCCATAATTTTGATGTGGCCATCATGATTAGTCTTGCCTTGTATTTAGGAGTAATATCGAGTATGTTTTGGGTCCTAAGATCGTTGACGACATCATTTACGACATGACCGACGATATAATCGCGGAATCTAGCGAAGACATTCTTTCGTTTCTCGGTTGTGAATTTATAATGAGAAAGAGCTTCTCTGCTGGGCCATCCTTCTGGTATTGTATAACCGATCATATTACCTAAAGCATGAGGATCACCTGCGAAATTGTTGTTGTAATTGTATCCTAATTTCTCTTTGAGATATATTGGAACAGTGATTGATTTTCCGCCATGATTATCCCTATATTGTTTTCTAGCAGCTGCATCATAATCTGTATAGAAATTAAATTGTGCAGGCCAATCAGACTTTGCTGTTGTGTATCCATTAATGTATATTGGATTATTGCTGCCGTTTCTTATCAAAATATCTGGTACAACGTAATAATTTGGGTCTTCAATACCGGCTCTCCATGGGGCGCTATTAGGATTTGCTGCGTTTCTTTTATTAACAATATCTTGAGCTCCAGCAAGAGTCATTGCCTTCCTTCTTCTTTTGACATCTTTTTGATTGTCTAGAATGATGTTCCATAATGCGTCCATTCCTTTCTTTGAACCAGCTCTTGAGGCTCTTGTTTGTGCATGACGTAAAGCTGCTGCTGCGATACGTGAAATTTCGTTGGGACTGTTCAATATATCATGAATATCTGCGGGCTGTTCGGCAAAAGAATTGTAGTAATCGACTAAAGCTAGTACACTTGGGTCTGGTTGTTGTTGTGCCATTTGATTTTGAAATAAAATTGTATTATCGTTGTTGTTATTTTGAGTAGTTGGAGGCGTTTGAGGTGTTGAAGAAGGTCTTCTCAATTCATTTAAGGGATTTAATTCTGGAAAAGTCTCTGCTGCTCCAAATCTAAAGAAAGGTCCGGAATGCTCTTGAGGTTCCCTATGTGAAGTTTCTGGAGGACTTGATGGAGGGACAGAAGGAATTTCCCTATGTAAATATACTCTATTTACGAAATGTTGAAGACTTTCAAGATTGATATGTCGAATATATCTAGGATCGAAGTTGTCATTTGCGGCAAAGTTATGAGAATTGAGTATAGATATAGCAGTTCGAATAATATGTCTTGGAAAAGCTTTCTTGTTATACGAAGCAAGGGTTCTTCTGTCGACTCTCTCAGATAATTCATTATAAAATGGGGCAGTATTTCGAATCCAATTACTGAATCTATAATCGCCCATATCCACTAAATCTTCGCTATAAGTCAAGGGTCTATCTATAGGATGTTCTTCTTGAAACCTTTGAATGAATCTCTCTATTGTATTACTATTGACGATATTTGCTTGAAGACCAAAATTGAATTCATTTAGAACTTTCGACAAATACTCGGCATATACTCTATCCCTCAGTATTCCTCCCTGATCACTCGTAGTAATGATATTGAATCCCAGTTCATTGTTGAGTCTATTACAATATCCTAATAATTTTTGCGTGTTATTGCCTTGCATTACTTGTCCGGCAGTAAGTTTTATTGTTGATTTACTCATTTGATTTCCAAAAAAATAAGGGTCTGTTTATATGCCACATTCCTTGATAAATCTACCATAATCCTTGCTCAGACCGGTAAAATTAGGACGATTTGACTTAATTCTAGTATCTACTTCTTCAATCAAAAAGCCTATGTCATATTGAAACATCTGGTGATATTCAATCTCTTTGCCCTCCTTTGTTGTAAATTTCTTTGGTTCCCTTACAATAACCACGTCCTGTATCTTGTTTTTTCCGTTCTTTGCTGTGTCGATTGAGTAGTGACTTCCCTTCTTGTTAAAGCATAGATATACCTTCTCGCAGTCAAATAACTCACATAATTCTTTGTATAGAAACTGTTGATTCTTATAAATTGAGACGACTAAGGGCCTGCAAACTATTCTATTGGCGTTAAATTTGTCAGGAAAGAGATACTCTTTGTCGATGATAATATAGAATTCATGAGCCGAATCGATGGCGGGGTCCTTCTCTTTGTGGGCCTCAATATATTCTTCCAATTTATCACACAATTTATTGACAGACAAGTAAAGTGGCTTTGTCATTTTGTATTTGCATTGGGGATAAAAAATTATTTGTTTCAAAAAAAGTTTCAAAAAAGTTGAAACAACTCGTTAGTCCTAAAATCAGGACTTTATTAGCGAGTATGACAAACATCTTTTTGAACCCAAATTGTTGAGTTAAATTAGGGAGTCAAGTATGGGGATACTTAAGAAATTGTTGGACAACTTTTTGAGTCAAAAAAGGGCTAAAATGAGGTGTTGGGAGGTCAAAAAAGTGCCCAAATAAGGTGTTTTTTCGAGGGTTTGTCAGGAGTTTGGGACGAAGTCCTAAAATCATGACAAACATATACTACTCAAAAAATAAATACCGATGTTTTACTGAAAACTTCACTTCATTTCTGGTAACATTTCTCCCGGCAAATTGGTAAGTGTACTAGTATTACCATATACTGGCAGTTTTAAAGGTAATACCTGTACGGTAGAGAATGTTTAAATGTTTACCGATTAGTAACGGTAACCATCCCTGATTATATAAGTTATATAATATTAAAAATATTATAAAAAATTTTAAAATCTTAAGGGGGCGTATACTTGACGTTTTTTTGATGCTAAAAATGTATTTAGATAATTATATTATAATATATATTTAAGAGAATTTTTTATGATTTATTTTGATAAAAAAATATATAAAATATAAAATATATTTTAGAATATTTGTATTTTTTATTTTTTTCCAGTTTTTCAAAGAAGATGTATTTTTTTGTTAAGAAAAAAAATTGAATGTAAATAGATTAAATTTATTATAAAACACAAGCGAGAAGTATAATTATTTGATGGATTACGGCTCACGCTGATGCATTATATTGATCAAAATAAACAAATCTATTTTTTCACACTTTTCGAAAGATTATCGTTCTAAAATTAAATTATCTCCAAATTTTCCACGAATTTCTTGTATATGTCGCGTAATTTATACTATTATTTAATATATATTTTGATGCAACTATATTGATCTATTTAATTTTCTTTTTTCTGGAGGCTATTGTTCTAAAATCAAATTATCTCCAAATATCCCAAGAAATTCTTATATACGTCGTGTAATTTATACTATTATTTAATATGTATTTTGATGCAACTATATTGATCTATTTAATTTTCTTTTTTCTGGAGGCTATTGTTCTAAAATCAAATTATCTCCAAATATCCCAAGAAATTCTTATATACGTCGTGTAATTTATACTATTATTTAATATGCATTTTGATGCAACTATATTGGTCTATTTTATTTGCTTTTTGATTTAGCAACATAATTTGATATATGTTTTGATCAAGTTATTTCAAAATAGTAGTGTACAAAAGGGGTGATTTAAGACCGGGGGTCTTAAAACGCTTCGCTTCCCCCCTTTCTCGGTTCTCCGCTCTTGACGAGCTTCGAACCGGACTCCATAAATATAGGTCATTTATAACTTTCATTTTTGTCTTCATTTTTTGAATATTATTTAGTGGAATAAATAATACATTTTTCACTCGTTTATGACTACATAGTTTATACTTTTTAAAAGGGGTGATTTAAGACCGGGGGTCTTAAAACGCTTCGCTTCCCCCCTTTCTCGGTTCTCCGCTCTTGACGAGCTTCGAACCGACCACCATAAATATAGGTCATCAATGCGGTCCATAACTGTCTTCAGTTTTTGATTTGTTATACGAGACCCTATATTGCGCATAAAAACCTTTATTTTCACATTAAAAGTATATGTTAGTAGTCTCAAAAGTGATATCTTTATACCTGAAATGTGATATAAAAAACTAAAATTTCTCATAAAATTATAACATATTTATACTTTTTAAAAATATTGAAAATAAAAATTTTAAAAAAATTTTGTAATATGATATGTGATATAAAAAATAATAACAGGTATAAATAATTTTATATTTAATAATTTTTTATTCTTTTTAAAAAATGAAACTTATAGAAATTGAAAACCAAAAATTATACGAATTATTTGAATTAATAATTAATGAAAAATTAGAACATGATTTTGATTATTATTGGATATCTAAAGAAGATTGTATAAGAGATATAATAGATTTTGCTCAACAAGAAGGTTATGATGGTGATATGGATAATTATGATGCTATCTATTGGTATTTCAAAGGTAAACGTGATAAAGAAAAACCTAAAGAAGAGCCCACAGCAGAGCCTAAAGAAGAGCCCACAGCAGAGCTGAGTCCAACAAAGTTGGCCAAAAAAATAATAAAAACGGAGGATAAAACACAGTTTGAAATAACAAATAGAATTATGGAAAAATTAGAAGATTCTCCCACAAATTGGTATATTGATTTTGAAAGATTAGATAATGACGGACGAAAATTATTATTGCCAAAATTAAAGAAATTCTTTGAAGAACATATTGATGCTTTATCAATATCTGAGAAATATAAAATAGCTTTCAAAGTTAATGGGGAGTGGCATTCAAAACGATTGACTCCAGAAGTATATAAACAATTAATGAATAATCTTACCGAAAATCACTTTATATTTGATATTGAGAATGTTGTGCCAGAATATTTTTATGAAAAAGGTGCAGAAAAGATACCAGAATGGAGTCTATTTAGTGCTGTTAAATATAATAAATTTAAAGGTATTAAAGCTAAAAATGATGTTGGTGGTAGCTTCTTTCAATATTTAGTAAATAAGAATTGTCCATTAAATGTTAAAAAATATCTTAAAAAATTACAAATATTCACATCTCTAGTAAACAAAAAAGGTAAACAAAGAAAAGAATTAGATGATTGTTGTTTTATTTATGCTTTACAACAAACTGGATGTTATGACGATGCTACACTAAATAAAATGCGATTAAGAATTAACACACGATATCTCTCACAAAAATCACTAAATGAATTATGTATGGAGTTCAAACTGCATATTAAATTATCATTCATAGATGAAGATGCAAATGGAATAAATAAAAAACGCTCTGTTAAATCTACTAAAAATAACAAAGAAAAACATTATTTAGGTATAGAGAATGCTGAACCAAATAGAACACACACAATGAATATATACAATAAACATTATTTCCTCGAAGAGAAAACACCTTTTAGTACATATTATATTAATCATTTAAGTGAATGCACAGAGGACAAATACAATAAAGAATACAATAGCGACCACTGGAGAAACGCACGATATTTTATTAACTCTTCTGACCTAGTGAGAATATTAATGAAGAACAATTATTTTGTTCCTATTACGTTTGGACAATATAAGGTTTTAAACACGATATTCTATAAAGATGTAGACAGTAATATTGACCTTATTGACCTTGATTATAATGATGAACAATGCACAAAATTAATAGAACAACCTAAGAAAAAGATTAATAAAAAAGATGGAGAAAAAAGTTATTGGTATGCAGATTTTGAAGCAGATGTAAGTACTAGTATTCAAGGACAAAGTCCCGGGATGCCTTGCATCCACAAGCCTTATATGTGTGTCGTACATAGTGCAAACGGAAATCACAAAAAATGTTTTAAAGGTGAAGATTGTAATAAACAATTATTAGATTATCTAGATGATGAATCAGTTGTGTATTTCCATAATTTAGCGTATGATATTAGAATGCTTGCAAACTTTGGCTTATGTAAATCTATCATAAAAGGTTCAAAAACTATGATGGCAGATATAAAATATAATAATAAAACGATTCATCTTAGAGATTCATTACCAATATTATCATGCAAATTATCACAATTACCATCTATGTTTAATATAGAAGGAATACACTCGCAAAGCGAGGGCCAAGGACATAGTCCTTGTCAAAAAGAGATATTTCCATATAAATATTATACACTAGAAAGACTAAAAACAAATATCGGCACAATAAGTGAAGCAGGCTTAAATGAAGATAAACAGTGGACAGATGAAGATTACACTTTATTTAACTCTAATATTGATAAGATTGAAGGATGCAGAATAGACGAAAAACACTTTGATATGTACAAATATGCTGAATTCTATTGCCAACAAGATGTTAATATTTTGAGAATTGGATTTGAAAAATTGCGTGAAGGATTTAAAGAAAATTTTAATATTAACCTTTATAAATTTATTAGTATATCATCTCTTGCAAATGAAGTGTTTAACCAAAAAGTATATTATCCTAATGGAAATCTTTATAAATTAGGTGGACATGTTAGGCATTTCTGTTCAAAAGCAATATATGGCGGTAGATGCATGACTGCTTACAATAAAAAATGGCATACTAAAGAAAGATTATGTGATTTTGACGCAGTTAGTTTATATCCATCTGCAATGAAAAGATTGTATACAGTTGAAGGAAAACCTAAAGTGATTCAACCAGAACAATTAAACCTAGAATTTCTTTCTAAACAATCCGCATATATTGTAGAAATTGAGATAACAAAAATAAATAAACATTATGCTTTTCCATTGATTGTTCAAAAGATAAACGGCTTAAACTGCAACAATGATTATATACCAGAAGGTGAATCAATAAAAATAGTTGTTGATAATATCACATTAGAGGATTACATAGAGTTTCAAAAGATAGAGTTTAACATTTTACGTGGATACTATTGGGATGGAAAAAAAGATTATAGAATAAGAGATTGCATCAGTGATATCTTCAATAAAAGACTTGAATATAAAAAGCAAAATAATCCATTACAAAATCTCTATAAACTTATTATGAATTCATGTTATGGTAAAACAATAGAGAAACCAGTTGAAAAAGATTATAAATATTTACGTGAAGGAGATGAATTAGATAAATTTTGGCAAAAAAATTATAATAAAATAGTTGAAGATATTCAATTGAACAACTCTAATATCCACGCAGTTAAGACTCTAAAACAAATAGATAAACATTTTAATTTTTCATTGTTAGGTATTCAAGTTTTGTCTATGTCTAAGAGAATTATGAATGAAGTAATGTGTTTAGCTTTTGATATAGGATGCCACATTTATTACCAAGATACAGATAGCATGCATATAGAGTCCGCTGATTTACCAAAATTAGAGAAAGCATTTAGAGATAAATATAATAGAGAACTCATAGGTAAAAATCTTGGCCAATTCCACTCAGATTTCCCAGAGATAAATGGACATAAAGAAATGCCTCAAGCAATTGAATCATTCTTTTTGATGAAAAAGATGTATATTGATAAACTACAAGATTCCACAGGTGATATAGCATATATGATTCGTGGCAAAGGACTTACACAAAATTCTATCAAGTATAAATATAATGAAGATTTTAATGGAGATGTTATGAAATTATATGAAACGTTATTTAATGGAAACTCTATAACATTTGATTTAACAAAAGGTCAACCATGTTTCGATATGAACAAAAATATGACAGTATCCACTAGAAAAAAATACGAAAGATGTATAAAAACTGATTATGAAAGTGGCTGTATTGATGAATATTTCAAGCATCTAATTTAAAACGTGGTATTGATTGAATATTATTTTTTTCGCCGATTTTATCGGAGCCAGCTTTGCTGTCATCAACAACTCTATATAATCCATTAGCAAACCCAATAACTTTATATTTACCTGGTTGCACATTTGTCCTTCTTTTCATCATTCCATCCTTTTCATTATACAGTTTAACACTCATACCTTTATTTAAATAAAATCCATCACTCATCATAATATTATAGTTCTCTTTACATATATTCATAACTATTAAAGATTCTAGGTCTTTATCTTCTTGGACCATCTTAGGTGATACACTTTTGCCAGCATATTTAGATAATGTTTTATGTGGAGCATTATTATATTGTCTCACTAATTCATTCATAATAGATGGTGTAATAATTCCTACTCTCATGTTATATGCCATATCTCTTAATGTTCTAATAACTCTATCAATCAACCCTAATGAACTATGCATAGGGTCAGTTTTTGTTTGTTTCTGCTCACGTTTCATAAAATCTGGATAATTACCCATTTTCATTCTTGGTGCAGTTCTCCAATGAATACCATGAGAATTATAATAATTTTGTGCCTTTCTCGAGTTAAACGAACCTTCTCCATCAAATGTTAAATGCTTAATGATGACACCTGATTTTATTATTTTATCGAGTGTCTTTAAATAGTTATCAGCTGATTTTTCATATTTAGCAAAGCGTTGTCTTTTCTCACTATTTTCTGAGTCATTGTCAAACAAAATTTGGTTCACTAATTCAACATATAAATATCTTGTGTTAACGTTTATCATAACAAGATAACACAGTTTATCTACAAACATCAAATCAATAATATATGAATATCTCGATGATACTTTATGCAATTGATACTTTTTATTTGATTTTAATGGGAAATATGATGTATGTTCATATATATTAACCTGCTTACCAGGAAATATTCTTTGTAATGCACTTATTTTGTTCTCTGATTTAAATCCAATATAATTTTGCTCTTCTGGAATAGTATAGGTAGTATGCGTTGTTGGCTGATAATAAAATTTGTTAACATATCTATCATACCATTCATCTAATGATAATGATGTTGGCCCCCAATTTTGACTAACTCTAGCGAATTCATCTTTATTTAATAATCTTTCATGATTAAATACAACAAAATCATTTAGTTTATCAGTGAATGTGTCTCTTAATATGTGTCTTTGTGGTGTCTCAGATTCTTGTCTTTTATTCCATTCTTCAACAAATATATTATATAATCTTCTAAAATCATCTTCGGTTATTGGAAGTTTATTATTTTCTGATAACAATGAACGTGCTTGACTTATAGTATATTTTTGTTTGTTATTCAGTTTTTCGAATAATCTATTTTTACACTTTTGATATGTATTCATATAGTTTTTATGCCTCTGATATGCTATACTCTCAAGTAATTTTTCATGAATTTCTTTGTAGTTAATTGATATAAAATTCCTTATTTGTATATTATCATTCTCTGTAAATATTTTGTCATAATAATATGTAATATTTCTATAATCCCAAGTATCATGTTTATAATGAAAATCTTCAGTTAATGCGTCATGTATTTCTTTACATATCCATTTTCTAACTGTATTGTAAATAAAGATAAAATCATTATTTCCTTCAATATCTGCTATATCATCTTTGTATCTCTGTTCATTTATTATAGCATTTATTATTTTATCCGTGTTATTATAAAGTAAATTACTAGTATTCATTTTTTATTTAGTATTAAATGAGCCAGCAAGATTGCCTCACACTACCACCTCTTAAACAATGGCACGAAAGAAAAACATTTGCATCATCAACACTTAAACAAATCAAATCACGTCTTCAATATTATCGAAAAATATTAAAGGAACCTATGCCAACTGACCCAAAAAAAATAGCAAAACGTAATAAGATTCAACGCAAATATGAATATAATATGAAGGTCAGAAATTTGTTAAATAGAGCTATTAACAATTTGTATACATTATGAATAAACCTTTATTTTTTTATAAAATGTCTAATACTTTACGTCAAGCAAGAATATTATCAAGTGAGAATGATGCAAGTGTTAAACAAGAACAAAACACTAATATCGAAATTAAAGTGACGCCTAATAAGAGTGCACCGCAAAATGTTGCATATCCTCAGATTCCTAATAATGTAAATTTTACTATGCCTCCCCCAACTATGCCTACACAGACTATGCCTACACAGATGACTCAGCCGCCATATGCTTCTCAATACACACCTCCAACAAACAACATTACCCGAGACAAAGGAATTGCAGACTTAGGCATTGAATTAGATTCTTTAGAGCAAAAAAATAGATTTTTAGAAATGTTAGTTGAAATGTATGCTGATAACCCTTTAAGGATTAACTCTTATGTTGTGTGCAAATCAACTCTATTAATGAATATGATAAAGTTGTTAACTGGATGTGATAAAGTTGATTTTGTTTTAGAAGATGATGAACCTGGATGTTGTGCAGTTAGTGTTTCAAAATTTATCAAAATAGATAAAATATTAATAACAAAAGATGGTAAATCAGAGGAATTAAAATATGCTTATAATAATGTTTATACAGAGTTTATAAAGTATGGCATATCGCTCAAACTTGCAGTTTGAGAGCCTCGTAAACGAGTCGCTAAAATTAGCGACATGACTGCAACAAAGTTTCCGGGATAAGTTTAAAGATAGCTATTTAAGATTTAAGCTTTGAATAACGCTAATATATGTTCATTTATTTTTGCACTCACTTTTCCTACAATACTTTGTTGAATCTTTAATGTTAATGCATAATCTTCATCCAATATTCTTCCATCATATAGAATCACATCACCTATTGCATATAAATTAGCATCATCAACATAAAATAAATAGTCTCCATGTGTAGCGAATGTAATGTTATTTTTTTCTTTATCAATACTAGTGATTACACCAATATACTCTTTCCATGAACCATTTATTTTAACACTACTAATGCAATCAACTGAATCTGTTGCAGTAGAACTCACGAATGAACCATTAACATTTTTATACACATGACCAGACATAAATACAGGTTTCCCAAGTGCGTAATCTTCAATATTTTCACCAGCTTCAATTGGCGCATAATGAGTAATCGTATTTGAACCATTTGATGTTATTTTGCCAGAAACATATAAATTTGAATCAATTGTTGTATTTCTTGCAGTACCAAACATGCTAAATGATTGAAATCTATGGCCATCAACATATATAAATACTTCACCAGTATCAGCAGTTTTTGAAGACCTATACATAAAGACAGTATTATAAGTATCATTATATCCAAATCTAAATAAAGTAAGTGTATTAGAATCAATAGAACTAAAGAAACTTGCAATATTACTTTCGGTACTATTAATCGTTAATGACCCATCACTATTTTTTGCTACATATTTTCCATCACATTCTGATTCAGTTAAATATTTATCATTATTTTTATATAAATCAGTACTAATTTCAACTTTATCTTTATTAACTGTTATTATTTTTGAACGATTTAATTTTAAAGATAATTTTGGAATATCATTAACTAATTCATATAATATTTCACTTTTATTTGCTAAATCTAATCCAAAATTAATAAGTGCTTGTTTTGATGAACTTGTTGAATAAATATCAAATATACTTAAATCAGAACCTTTTATCATAACTCGACCATTAACCACTAATTGGTCTTTTATTGTAGTTTTATATTTTTGAGATTTATATGTGCAATTTATCATATCAGCATCTTTGTATTGTATCATAAATTCTTCTGTATAAGGTGAATATCTTAATGTGACATAACTATTTTCATTACATAATCTAATATCTGGATAATATGGATTATTCACTATTAATGATGGAGAATTATTTGTAAACATAGTAGCTATTGTTAATGAACCATCATCAGTTTTCTCTACATATTTAGTCAAATCAACAGGTTCAGGTATATCAGATTTTAATGCATAATTATCTTTTACGAAGTTCATATTTGGAATACAATATTTGTCATAAACTTCAGGTTCGTATGAATAACTTACTGATTCTAAATCCAAAACATAATTACTATTATATCTGAATGTTCCATTGTAATAGAAAAAGTATATAGTAAAAGTATTTTCGCCTTTCTTGTAATAATAATATTCCGTGTCTTCACTATCATACAAATATTCTCCTGAAATATCTTCATTATTACAAGAGCCTTTCACAAAAAGTGATGATTTCATTAATATGTTGCATAAATCTCTATCCAAATTTGTTATATAAGTTCTTTTATCCTCATCATTTGTTGTTCCATTTACGAATTTTGTAGCTATTGACAATTCTTGTGTTATTTTTTCGGTTGATAATATGTCTTGTTTCTTCAAATAAGACTGTAAGTCCTGTGCTTTAGCATACTCATCAAGATTCTCAAGTGTTGCATAATTTGATAAATCAACAGTAGGGATTTCACTTAAAATATTTTGCTTATGATTCTCAATTAATTTTTTTGTCGCAGCTGCTGATAATAATTGATTATTGGTTAATGTTTCCCCTAATGCTAACATATTTGACTTCGGTTTAGGGATATATTTATATGAAACATTTGATGGCTTATTTTTAGAAAATACCATTAAATAGGGATATTCATATATTAAATTACAAGCGATAACAGAATTTACCGCAACAATATTTCCATCAGAATCTACATCATAATTGTTAATACTAATCACTTCTCCATCTGAATCAACTATAAATGATACATCTATTTTAGATTCTGATTTTAATTCGCTGCCTGTGGCAGAGTCTTTCTTAGGAAAGTCAAATAGATAGTATTTATAGCAATTATCTGAACCAATTATTGTTGTCTCTGATGCAAAATCTAGTTGTTTCTCAATAACGCCAGGTGATAAAACGTCAACATCGTGTATTATTTCATCAACATATTCTATTTCTTTCACAGTTGATTTAGCAAAAGAGAGTCTACTTAATGATTCAATTCCTGCAGCACCTATTCGCATTAATCCTGGACCAAATCCTATTAACATAGTACCAATATCAACAATACCTTGTAAAATATCAAACCAGTTAACTTTATTTGACATACTTTCTATTTGTGATTCTAATTGTTTACAATAATTTTGTAATTGAGATATATCATTTAGTGCAACATCAACTGTATTCCCTAAAGAATTTAACACAAACATATGACTCTCAATGTTTTCACCAATTACAACACCAGATGTTTGAATATTATAGTTTGTAAAAAGGGTCGTGCATGATTCGGGTTTAGGAACAACATTATAATAACCACATCCATTGAGATATTCAAATGTATTTTCATTATTATATTCTACGTCAGCGATTTTAAATATAAGATTTGGATTAGTGGACATAAATAGTTTAATCCCTTTATTGTTAATCAATTTTTCGGTATGATGATATCCAATATATTCAAAATAATTATTACTATTTACTTTATAATGGGGTGAATCAATTGTTGCATCTACATTAACTTTTATTTCGTATATTTTCCCATTTAGCGTTAATGTTGCAATATAATCACCTCCAACCCATTGGCCTCCACTATCGAACTCACAAACGATATCTATCCACCATTCTTTATCATTTTCACCTGCATAATCTAGTTTTCCTTTGTTTATTTTCAATAATCCTTCATTAATGAGAAATGTTAATGCGTTCTGGTCTGAATGGAATTTAACAAGATGTGATAAAGTAAATATATTAGCATCATTTTTGGCTATTGTTATTCTAGCTTCATTATCGCTATTTTGTATTAACTTTAATGATTCCGGAATATGTACACAATAATTGTTTCCAATCCACGTATCTCCTTTCTTTGTAAGCTTAAATGTTGTGCCAAATACTTCATCATTGAATTCAAATGTTTGTCCATCAATAAGTGTGTTAAATTCTTCTGTTCCTTCATCATAGCCCCAATAAGCAATATAATAATTGTCATCTTGTGATATTGACTTTATTTCATAGAAATCTGGTAATGGAGACCTAAATAATTTAAAACAATTATCTGCATCTATAGTATTACATTTAAAGTTTATTATTTTGTTGTCTTTTTTATTAATAGTCTGTTTAATTGGAGCAATAAATGTTATTCTTATGAATCCTTTAGTGAATAGGTCAAATGGATCGCTTAAAATATCTTTACTCATATATAATCTTGCATAATCATCATTTTCAATATAAGATACAACATATTGTCCATCAGAATAGTCTATGCGAGGATTAGTAAATTTATTATTTGCAAATGATATCACTCCTGAACCCAAAGATGTAGTAATTGCGAATACATTTCCTGAATACGTTTCTGGTAAATCAACTGCGATTTCCAATATATTACATTCATTTGTTTCTTTTTTAGATAATGTTTTAACATCTATTATGAATTCATCAAAGCCATCTACATATTCTAAATTACTCTGTGAATCAGGTTTATTTTCTAGTATTGTTATTCTATTATCGTGGTCATCTAATATTTGTGATGTTTGTGATAATATATCAATGATATTATTATTTTTCACTATTAGATTGCCGTCTATTATAGCATCTTGTTTAACATGAATATTATCAAATTCTCCATTTCCACCTGCATTGTATCCACTAATAAATGCTTTATCTAATGCATTTTGTTTTGTTATAATTGCAGTCATTTATTAAGCATTAAGTGTAAAAAAATATTATTTAATACAAAATCAATACTCCAGTTTGAGAAATAATGTAAAGTTATCTGGTTTTATCTCATTACCATTAACATCTGTGAACCATATTCTAAAATCTCTTTTTGTTCCAATATATTCATATTTTCTATTATCATCTGGTGGAACAACATTCGCATACCATACAAGAGAATCTTCATAATTATCTCGTTGAATAAAATTACTGTGGCATTCTGTTTCACCATCAAGATATCCATTACATGTTGCTCTACAATATTGGAAAGATATATAGCGTTTATTAAGCGAATTCGCAAATTCGGATGGTAATAAATTGTTGTACTCCTTTGTTATATAATATGTTTTGGTCTTTTTATTTGAGTCCATTTGTAAAAAAATAAATTGTTTAACATTTTACTCTTTCCCTGCTGGCACGCCAGTTTGATAGTATTCAACACCATTAACACTCCATGTAAAATATGTGTCGGAACATATCCATGCTTCTGGTGATGGTGGATGCATATTTGGGTATTCTGGATCGGGAATAAAATATGTGTCATCTTCTCCACGATACATTGGCTGACCTCTAAATGTAACAGTTATTGAAGTGCTACCTGTGTCTAATCCATCGAATACATATCCTGCATTACTTCTTTCGAGTTGAAAATTGATACCAAATGATGTTCCGTCAGAACGACAATTTAAATAACGTTTGCCCGTTGTTGGGTCGTTAAGTGGCTGTGTAAAACTATCTTCAAATTCTTGTGTTGCTTCTAACGCTCCATCTAACTCGTTTGCAATCAATTGATGTTGATAGAACCTGGCTGCACAAGTATTAGCAAATTCAGTATCTGGATATGTTCTTTTATTAACAACTAATTGCACATTTTGATACATAATATTATCAAAACATGTTATATCTGCAGGGCTCTTAGGGAACATCATTGTGATATTTGTTGCATTACGTAATGGAATACTTTTACTGATTTCTAATCCATTTACCTTTGCTGTTCCTTCAAATATTTCTCTTGTGAGTTCTTGTGATGGAATCAATAATGGTGTTTGCAATTCACGAACCAATCCATTGTAAACATCTTGTTTTAATCCAAATCCTGCTAAATTTGAGCGACCTAATTGAATAGTACCACCAAGAACATCTAGTGTAATCTTTTCTGTTTTCAGGTTGATTGAATCAGATTTTGTTGTTGCTAATAATGCACCTTTCAATTCACTTTTAATAATTTTCACTGTGTCGCCAGCATCTAATGGTTTATCAGGATTTCCAGCAGCGATTAATTCAGCAAATTCCTTTTTATTAACATCATCACGTGATACATTATATTTAGTGAATTCTTCATCTGTGTATCCAAAATCAATTGTTGGATGCTCTAGTACATCATCATCATATACATTTACGCCTTTATATCTTTGATACTCTATATGAAGCTTTTGTGAAGGAGTTGGATTTGATGAATAATGAGAGACAATCACTGATGGTCTACCAATTTGTGTGAATTTACGTGATATAGGTATAACAGCAGGCATTTCTTCATCTATTTCTTTATCTTCTAAAAATTGAAGTGTTTCTTTAACTACATTTGGATTCACTTGTGCCCATACAAGTGCGCGTAAACTTGTTTTTACTTCTTCTTCTATTTCTCCACAGATTGCATTAGGATATAATTGCCATGCTTGAAGTGCTAATTGGTCTACAAATGGTATAGTCAATTCGATGGTAAATTTATGTGGTTGTCCATCTGCAATATCTTTTAAGTCTACATAACAGCCACAAATTGATGGAGAGAATTGTGAAACATTTTCCCATGTAGAATGTGAATATTTTGATGTTGCTTTTGCATCTCTTGGCTTAATAGAATTATATGCAAATGATTCACGTTGTAATTCATCTTGACGATATGAACCTAATAGTTTATCATTAATCCAAAATCTACAATCTTCATAGAATTCTACAGCATTTTTGAATCCAACAAATATTTTCATGAGTCCATGTGTGTCAGCAGATACGTCAATTGGTTTTGATAATTTTATGATAAAATCTAAAAGAATAGTCGTGAATGACTTCTCAATTTGTGTAATTGTGTGCCCAGAATGTGTTAATTTTATACGTGTTTTTGTACCTACAGGTAATGGTGCATCTTTATCTTTGAATTCCTCCATGACAAACGAAAATGTGTTATCTCCACCATTTCTTTGTATAAGATTACGTAATTTTGATTGAAAGAATGATAAAACATCACCCTCATCATTTCCTAAATTCTTTGTTTGTGCGTTGTAATAAGTCATTTGTTTAAATATAAAAATAATGTTTATCATAATTTACATTTTATTTACGACAGTAAAGTAAACTAAACTTTGTTTATGTTTACTGGAATTGAAATGGCATTTGGAAGTTGGTTTAAAAATTTGATTAGCGGTGCAAAAAATATTATTGGAAAAGCATTACCAGTACTTAAAAAAGGAGCAGAAATTGTATCAAAAGTAGCTCCAGTTATTGGAGGCGCGATTGGTGGGACAGCAGGAAATGTTATCAATAAAATAGGCAACTACGCAGGGAAATTTGCGGGCAATAAGTCTTTAGGTGTTAATGGTGCGGGTATCAGACAAACTAACAATACACCTGTAAATGCCCAGTATTTTAATCCAGGAAGATTTGATATACCATTATTGAAGTAATTTAAATTTATTTCAAATGTAAATGAACGATGTGAAAATAATTGAACCTATCTCAAAGTATACTAAAGAGTTTGATACAGTTGATGAATTTAATTTGTATTATAACAAGCATAAAAATGATATGGATTCACTTACAACGCATAAATTAAACAAAATGTATTACATAAAAGGATATCACATAACGAAAATAAAAAATGTTTTAATGTTAAAGAAGATTAAAGAAGAGAATATTAGTGATAATCAAAAAAATATTGAGATATCTGAATTGAAACAAGAGATAAAACAGATAAAAGAAACAATAAATAATATTATTCATTTTTTAAATCCTCAAGAGCAAGACAACATAGTGTTGCCCCCTTCTGATACCTGAACGATTAAGCATGAATGTGAATCAGGATAAATATTTTTTTCTTCTGCTAATTGTCTATATAAATTATAAAATTCTTCAAAATCTAAATTACTAGCTGATTGTGAATATATATAATGCAACTGTTGACGATTAAAACATGGAAATACAAACAAAGTTGTTATCTCATTTTTGATATGTGGCTTAATTCCTTTCCATCCTTGGATTAACAAGAAGTATGTGATATTTGTGTGCCTACATCTACGAAGTTGTTGACTAAAATATGATTCTTCTGATGAAAATAGTTTGCTATTAGAGATATCATCAAAAAGTACTAATGTGTGAAGATACTCTTTAGCAAAGTCTTGTATATGTAAAACATTAAACATATCATTTTTTTGTCCATCATCTAATCTTTCTTCTAAGTGTTCTCTTTTGACAAGATAATAGAGATTTTTTGCAGCTATCAATTCTGTCATAAAATCAACTGCATTTTTCTCAGAGATTGTAATATATGGCATTTTAATTAGATGTTTCAATGTTTGCCAGCTCCTATCGTTTTCATCTCCATTCTTCGTGATATAGACTAATAAATGGTGTGTTTTTATTAATCCTATTTTGATTATCTCTTGTAGAGCAATAACTGTTTTACCAGAATTTTGTTTGCCTACGATAACATTTACTGAATTATATTTAATGTGAATATCTTCGTGAATAGATTCTATTAATGCACCTGATAAATTGTCTTTATTTTGTTTTAGTGTATCAGATACTAAATAATTGACGTCTTTTAGGCTATTCATTTACATGTTAATAGATTATATTATGTGTAAAAAAAAGACTCATATTATGTTTAGTTTAAAAATGCCTCATCATCTTCTAAGTCCCATTCACCATTCTGTTCTCGATTATATTCTTGTGTGATACCATCGTGCCATTCACCTCCTTCTTCATCATTTTGATGGTCGTACTGCATGCCCTGTTGTTCTCGTCCAGTATATTGGTCGTGTATCAAATTTTCCCTTTCACGTACATTGACTTCTTGAGCTGATTCTACCATAGCGTGTCCGAAATCATTATAAATCTTATTTCTGAGTTGTGCTCTTTGTTCAGCAGTCCAATGATTTCCATTAGTATGAAGAACATGTAATAATAGGCTTGAAACTTCTGCATCAATCATTCGTTTTCCTTCACTCTTCTTACACCATTTCTTAAACTCTTCATTTTCTACTGAGGTGAAATTACGTTTATGAGCAACTGTACTAAGTATATAGTGTTTCCATAATTTTGACGTAGCCATCATAATTAGTCTTGCCTTGAATTTAGGAGTGATATCTAATATGTTTTGAGTCCTAAGAGCGGTAATAACATCTTCAACAACATGACTAACAACATAATCGCGGAATCTAGCAAAGGCATTCTTTCGCTTCTCCTTAACAAAACTGTACCCATCTAACTTGTAATCTCTCCATGCTTCAGGCATTGTATAGCCTGTCATCTCACCTAAATGATGTGGATTTCCATTGAGGTCATTATTATAACTATAATTCAATTTCTCCTTGAGATATATTGGAACAGTGATTGATTTTCCGCCATGTTCATTCCTATATTGTTTTCTAGCAGCTGCATCATAATCTGTATAGAAATGAAATCGTGCAGGCCAATCTGACTTTGCTGTTGTGTATCCATTAATGTATATTGGATTGTTGCTACCATTTTTAATAATAATATCTGGAATATTATCCCCGTTAACATCTTCATCTGATACAGACCATGGTTGACTATTAGGATTTGCTGCATTTCGTTTATTAACAATATCTTGAGCTCCAGCAAGGGTCATTGCTTTTCTTCTTCTTTTGATGTCTTTTTTATTGTCTAGAACGATATCCCATAACGAATTCATTCCTTGTTTTGGTCCACCAACCCTACCTGGTCGATGTCGTAAATGGTTTATTGATTCAATCGCTATTCTTTGAATTTCTTGGACATTGTTCGCTATATTATTGATATCTACAGGATTTTGAGCAAAAGAATTGTAGTAATTAACTAATTGCTGTAAATCTACTTCTTGTGCCATTTGATTTTGAAATAAAAATGTATTATTGTTATTATTAATATTAGTGTTATCTATAATTGGAGTTGTTTCATTGGCAAAGCCAAGGCCAGCGGCGCTGTCATTAGGGGGTCTTCTTCTTAATGCATTCAATGGATTCAATTCTGGAAAAGTCTCTCCTGCTCCAAGTCTAAAGAAAAATCCAGAATACTCTTGAGGCTCCCTATGTGAAGTTTCTGGAGGTAAAGGGGGAATAATATTATTGTCGCTAGAAGCACCTTCACTTTGTGGATATACTCTATTTGTGAAATGGTCCAGACTTTCTTGATATATACGCCTTACATATTTATGGTGAATATTATCATTTGATGCAAAATCATGTTCATTGAGTATTCTAATGATAGTATGTATAATATTTTTTGGATACGTCTTTTTATATTGTTCAAGTGTTTGGGAATTAATTCTTGTTGTGAGTTCATTATAAACACCATTATTTGTTCTAGCCCATTTACTAAACTGATAATCATTAAAATCTTTTAAATCAGAATAACCTATTGGTCTATCATATGGATTTTCATTTTGAACCCTTTCAATGAATCTATTCATGGTAGTATCATTAACACTATTCCCTTCACGTAAACCAAATTGAAATTCGTTAAGAGGTTCTACTAAACGAGTAGCATATGATTCGTCCTTAAGTACATATCCTCCTGAAGTAGTAGTAATATTAAACCCTAATTCATTGTTCAATCTATTACAGTATCCTAATAATTTTTGAGTATTATTGCCTTGCATTACATGACCTGCTTTAAGTATCGCATTTGTTTTACTCATTTGAATGCTATTAAATGACAAACTTTTTTGTTTGGCCTTTGCTTATGCAAATGCAAAAAAATAATGGCCCATATAAGTATACCTATTATAAGCCACAAGCAGCGTCAGCTGACGAGCCTCTGCGAGTCGAGCTTAAGTCTTGTGTTTTCACAAGCCACATTCTTTGATGAATTGTTGATAGTTAGTCTTTAAGCGGGATTCTATTTCTTTAACCAAACTGTATGTGTCATAATTTCGAATATCATGGTATACTATTTCTTTTCCATCTCTATTAGTAAACTTTTTTGGTTCACGTTCAATGACCAAATTTTGTAGATTCTCTTTAGTGTTTATGTTGTAATGTGCACCTTTAGATTTGGCTTTAATATATAATTTTTCACATTCAAACAGCTTGCATAAATCATTATATTTCAATTGTTGCCTCTTCCAAAGTGATATCAATATTGGTTTAAATACTACATAATTACTATCAAATCTATCTTCATATACTGTATCTTTACTGAATAAAACATAATATTCATATGCATTTGTTTTTAAATCAACACTGTGGTCTTTAATAAATTCCTCTAATTTATCACATAATTTATTAATAGAAACGTATGCAACTTGTTTAGTCATTTTTTGGTGTTATTTGTATTGCGGATAAAAAATTAAAATTAAAAGAATAAAAATAAAATTTTGAGAGAATAACATTTTATATCACAATTCACAAAATTTTTTTAAAATTTTTATTTTCAATATTTTTAAAAAGTATAAATATGTTATAATTTTATGAGAAATTTTAGTTTTTTATATCACATTTCAGGTATAAAGATATCACTTTTGAGACTACTAACATATACTTTTAATGTGAAAATAAAGGTTTTTATGCGCAATATAGGGTCTCGTATAACAAATCAAAAACTGAAGACAGTTATGGACCGCATTAATGACCTATATTTATGGTGGTCGGTTCGAAGCTCGTCAAGAGCGGAGAACCGAGAAAGGGGGGAAGCGAAGCGTTTTAAGACCCCCGGTCTTAAATCACCCCTTTTAAAAAGTATAAACTATGTAGTCATAAACGAGTGAAAAATGTATTATTTATTCCACTAAATAATATTCAAAAAATGAAGACAAAAATGAAAGTTATAAATGACCTATATTTATGGAGTCCGGTTCGAAGCTCGTCAAGAGCGGAGAACCGAGAAAGGGGGGAAGCGAAGCGTTTTAAGACCCCCGGTCTTAAATCACCCCTTTTAAAAAGTATAAACTATGTAGTCATAAACGAGTGAAAAATGTATTATTTATTCCACTAAATAATATTCAAAAAATGAAGACAAAAATGAAAGTTATAAATGACCTATATTTATGGAGTCCGGTTCGAAGCTCGTCAAGAGCGGAGAACCGAGAAAGGGGGGAAGCGAAGCGTTTTAAGACCCCCGGTCTTAAATCACCCCTTTTGTACACTACTAAAATATATTATGATTCTTATAAATATAACGTATTTATATAAGTTTAATAAATTTCAACAGTGCTTAGATTGCTTCCTCCTCGGAGCCATCAAAATAAAAAATGATATGTTTTGAAGCAAAAACTGTTTATCTCAGAAATTAACGTCTTTTTATCAGAAATAAAGTATACATTTTTTCTCAATTTTTCATTTTCCATATTTTTTTGTATAATAATTTCTTATATCTAAAAATGAGCCAGATGATTGAAAAAATTATAAAAACATTAAAGGAATTTTGATACTGCTAAAGCTCTAGAACTTTTTTTTAAAATTCAAATTCAATAATTCATCTAAACTTTCTTAAATCATTAATCAAGATATCTCAACATTAAATTTTTCTTTAGGCATGGAATATCATTATATCAAGAAATGAATCAAAAAAAAACAGAAAATGAACGACTACATACGTTTTTAAAAATCGAGGGTTTTCTATATATTTTTCAAAATTTGAAAAGCTATGTCATCATCCAATATTTTAATTATTTAATAAAAACATGCATTAATCAATAGTTTAAAAGATAGAAAAAAAACTAATGTTGAGACTTTCATAATTAATTTAATATTTAATGAAAATTATCAAAAAAAAAAAAATGTGTATAATCATTAACACTTTTTTATGAAAATAATGATATATGATAGGAATGATTAAGGCCTCAATATAAATGTACCATATAAATTAATATTGGTATAGAGAAATCAGTAAAATATTCAATAATCAAATATTATATGATATTCATTAATTATCATAAAAATTGAAAAAAAAGCTAAAGATTTAATGTAAAACATAATAAATAAAGAAGTGTTCGAAATTTTTTCTGTTCTAGTTTTCAGGATATAATTGATACCAGAAAATATTTATATGTTTAACAAGTTGTTGGTCAAATATTGAGCATATTCCTCTGTTCAATTTTGAGAAACAATAAAATCAAATCTGACCAATTATTGAAGTTTTTTAAAGATTGATTAAATTAATAAATGTTTTCATTTATAGTATTGTTTATTAACTATGATTATATATTTTTATTAAAATAAAATTCAAGTATAAACTAGATATTTTTATTTTTTTAAAAAATTTCAAAAGGCAAACGTTTTTAAAAAGATTGAGATTGCCCAGGTTTGAAAGACCCTATTTTTAATCTTCATCATATTGTATTCTATTATATTTAATTAATTGTTTTTTTGCAATTTGCTTCTGATAAAGAAAAAAAAAAGAATTATTAAAAATTTTTAAAAAAAAAATTAACGTCTTGCCTCAATTATTTCAAAGTATCACTGAATTTTTTCAAGCATCTTTAAGAAAATTTAAAAACGAGTTTTATATGAACAAATTTATTAACATTTTTAGAAAAATTGGCCCAAGATTTTCATACACAGCCAAATTATTTATTAAAAGAAATTCTAAAAAGTTTTATTTACAAATTATTTAATAAAAATCTCTGTTTAATTCTGAGAAAAATATTAATTATTAATATTTGAAAAATTTTTATCTAAATTTGATAAGCATAAATCTCTTATTCCCAAGGTGAAATAATGATTCTTACATTTCAAAACAAATCAACAAGGTTATCATGCCTTTGAACAAGCTTCGTTAGGGGCTCGATACCATTATTTGATTTTTTTTTACAATATTACTTTCTTTGAATTAGCTTCCAAATAAGAATTTTAATATTAACTAATATGATAATTCTAAAAGCACAATAAACCGAAATAATGGTTGGAAAAATGTCATTTTCATTGTCAATAGACATTCACAAGTATTGATCCAAATAAAAAAATAATAAGTTAATTCACATAAATATCATATTAATGAGATATAATTAGTGAGTCTTAATTTTTAAATGTTAAAAATAAATATTCACAATTAATGTTTTAAAGAATTATCTTCATAGTAATTTTGTGCTATTTGAAAGTAAATATCTTCTTGTATACTTATTATAAAAACATAAAAAAGAACATTTAACCTATTTATTTTAAAATCCTTGAGAGATATCTCTTTGTTATTCATATTTTTTTTAATTTTCTTAAAGATGCTTGAAAAAATTCAGTGATACTTTGAAATAATTGAGGCAAGACGTTAATTTTTTATTTAAAAATTTTTAATAATTCTTTTTTTTTTCTTTATCAGAAGCAAATTGCAAAAAAACAATTAATTAAATATAATAGAATACAATATGATGAAGATTAAAAATAGGGTCTTTCAAACCTGGGCAATCTCAATCTTTTTAAAAACGTTTGCCTTTTGAAATTTTTTAAAAAAATAAAAATATCTAGTTTATACTTGAATTTTATTTTAATAAAAATATATAATCATAGTTAATAAACAATACTATAAATGAAAACATTTATTAATTTAATCAATCTTTAAAAAACTTCAATAATTGGTCAGATTTGATTTTATTGTTTCTCAAAATTGAACAGAGGAATATGCTCAATATTTGACCAACAACTTGTTAAACATATAAATATTACATAGTATAAAGGAATTTCTAAAATCTTGGGCCATTTTTTTTTCAGACACTTCTATAAATAAATATAATTTAATCTTTTTATTTGTAGAAAAATATTTTTTCTTTCAGAATTGAACAAAAATTATATTTTTTAACGATATATTTTTTCCCTATCAAAATATTCAAAGAATTTATTGAATTTTTTTCTTAAGATTTATCAAAAATTCAATAAAATACGATAAATAAAAAAAATAGATTTATCTTTTTTTAAATAAAAAACAATTTCATAAAAAATATTTTACTTGTAGAAAAAAAATTGTAAAATTAAAATACAAAATAGAAAAGTTTAATAATATTCAGAGACGGAATAAAAAATACATTTCACTATTTTATACAATTTTAATGAGCAACAGATTTAATAAATTTTAAATATATGAAGAATAATCTTAATGATAATTATTTTATAATCGAATATTGATAAAAACAAACATTAAAACACTTTTTTAAGTTCATCAATGCTTTCGATGATGAAAAATTGAAAAGCTTTTAAATAAAGAAATATAAAGTGTTCTGATTATTAAAAGTGTTCAATAAGTTACAAATGTTATATATATTAATGTTATCTAAGAAAAATGAAATCGAACGAAGCAATTCAATTTTTCAGAAGAGTTCTATTCAAAATTTTATATTCAAAAAATTCATATAATTTTGATATAAGATATAATATAAAGAATATTGATCAATATTTTACTGCTTTTGTATCATGAAATTCATAAAATGCGGATAAAAAAGATTTTTGATTTATCAAAAATGAAATTTTCAATTCATAAAATATTGCCACATTTAGTTCTATTTTTTATCAAATAATAAAAAGTGACATATATATTAAATATCAAATATATTGAGTATATACATATTATTTATAAATTTATAATAATAAATTTAGTTTTTGTAAGTATACAAGATATTTTAAAGTATATATATGCACTCATATAAAATAAAGAATAAAAAATTATATCATAATAAGAATAGAAGATATAGAAATCAAAAAAGATGTATATATCATAAAATTGCATTGTTTGTATGAATAACCAAAATAATATTGAGCAGAACCATTGAAAGATATGATCCAAGAAAAAAGAATACATGCAAAAAATCACATTCTTTATTTGAAATAGATAACCAAAAGGAGTCTAAATTTATTTTTGCTGAATCTCAAATAACAAAAAAATTATATCGAAATTTAAATTTATGATGGATTTAATTAAATTATAGATTTTGAATCTGATATAGATATTCCACCAAATTTACATTTTTTTTTTTTTTGAAGATTTCAAAAACTCTTGATCGTTGAAGCAGTTGATAGCAATATCAAGATTTCAAATTCAATAAACGTGTGACATATTTTTTGATAGAATTGATTGAAAAATTCTGATTAAAAAAATATTCAATTTTGTCTCATTTTATGAGAACAAAATTGAGAGCATGTCTCAAATATTATTAAATCTGAGATTCTTTTTGTTGCTTTGTGGCTTTGAAATAATGCTCTTTCATTGCAGATTCAGCATTACTAAGTATTTCTTGATTGGTGATTCAATGATTTGGCTAAGATTGTTCGGTGCTTCAATCATTAATGAAAAAATATATTATTATTTAAGTTTAAATACTCAATTATTAAGAAGTAAATAAGTAAAATTATATTTTTATCACTTTGTAATGCTTCCATATTTTGAGGAATCTCGAATATGAATTCTTTAGTATTGTTAGAGTCGATACTTTTTCTTTATTATGAAAATTGATGTCAGTTTTGTCATTTCTTATAGAAGATTAATTAAAATTTAAGTTTTAGAATACGAACTGCTATTTTATACGATCATCTGAGTGGTATTTAATTGATTAAATAAATAAAATTTCTTTATCAGACATTTCAACATGATTTTGTTCAAAGATTTTAATTATCCTTAAATAATTGTGTCATTGCAGCTCCCATCTTTCTTAAATACTCAAATATCCGAAATGATTCATAGAATCCTGCAAATTATATAAAAGTTGGCTATTCTTTTAATATATGGTCATTTTTAGCATATTTGATTTTTCTTAATTTGAGAATAAATGAGTTGATTGGTTTATTTGTTGAATATATTTTTTATTTTGAATGTAAGTAATAAAGCTCTCTATTATTGAATTGAAACAATATCATTAGAAGAAAAGAAGGCAACAGAAAAAGTAATGTAAATACAAAATCAACTGATTCACCAATTTGTATAGTAAAAATTAATTTGTTTATTTTTTGTAAGTCATCACGAAAACCTGAATATGTATCAAAATCACAGTGAAATTGCGTCATATTTTTACCGATTAATTCTTTTCCGTATTTTTCTTTATATATACTGGCCAACTTCGATAAGTCACATTCATTTAAGTGTACACTGTCTGTATCCGTATAGTATATATCTATATTATTCTGTTGAGCAGTACTCACAACGTGATTCATGATATGTTTTGACCATGATAACACAGACACACCAAATTGTGGTAAATTAAAATGTTCATTAACTGGTTTGATCTTTTTAACGAAACATTTGGATGAATCAGTAAAAGTTACTTCCTTAATGAAGTTTTAATTACGATATACGTATGATGTAAGTTTATTTTTGTCAATCACTTTAGTTTCTTCAGTCATGGGTTTCAGTATTGATTTTCCATAAATTGAGTTCAGTAAAAGTTTGATCGTTTGTTGTAATGCATTACCTTCATTTTTATACTTTAAACGTAAGTCAAATAATGTTTTGATAAATTCGTTGATCTTATTATTGAAGCCTTCATTGAAGTAATTCCCGCAAATGAGTTCGTATTCTACGTCGTAAAATTCCATGAGATCCATTAATGTAATCTTATCAATGTAGTAATGTTCCACTGTTTCATTACAGAATATTTTGGATTTCTGTTCATTACGTTTATATATATGGCCAAAGTGGTATGGTTTAATAGACTTGGGTACTAATTTAGTGATATTTACTTCAGCGAAGAATGCATCATATGTCATCAATTGATCTGTTGTACAATTATCTGGTATGATTCGTGGTACTCCCTTTGGAATACCATACATAATTGACATCGCAGATGGGTATAAACTGACAGCATCAAAGTCTTGAATACTACCTTCAATATAAGTTAGATATGGTATTGGGTGTTTTACACCACACTACACAATTAGAAACTTACACTTTTGGTCTATTTTAATAACGAAAACGACAAGATGACAATCAAGAAGAGATGTCATGATTTACGTCTTGTGTTCTTATGATTTAATGTATAACCTCGACGCCAGAGCTGTTGGTGATGTTTCATGTGTTGCTATTATAAATGATAACGCAATCAATAGATACAATGAATGAAATATAATTTATTGATATCATAAATGAAACGATTAACTGACCCAATTGATTACATACCAATACCAAAAGAATACAAGCGAATTGAATTAATTTATTTTCAACCATTGAGTGTTCTATTAAAACGAGATGATAAGACATTGAGTCAACAAATAAAGAAGTTGAAAGAAGAGACAAAAATAAAAATGTTCACTGATGAAACGTTTAATATTGATGAGTATATTATAGATGAATGTTGTAATGGTTGAACATTTAGATTGATTTATAACCCAAACAAAAATAATAAATGATTTTTTATTGATGTCTAAAATGACTGAAAACAATAAATTAGATTTAAATCAATTCAATCAAACACCTATCATTAAATCTATTTCAAAATCGAAGTCTATTGAAAATCTACAACTGACAGACACTAAACCAAAAGCTGAAACAAAGCGAGGAAGAAAAAGCAAATACGATAATGATGAAGAGAGAAAGGAAGCAAGGAAGAGACAACAGAAAGAATATCGTCAACGTAAAAAAAATGAATTGATTGAAATGAAGAAACAAATTGAAGAACATAAATAAATTTATTTATTTATGATATCTCCAACGTTTGCATCAGTTGATGGTTTGATTTTGATTGTGATGAATAACGGACTCATTTGTTTAATTGGCTGATACATAAAATCAACGAGACGCATTTCAAGATATTTTAATGAATCGCCATTAGTTTTTATTTTTATTGGCTTGGTCTGGTCATAACTAACAATGAGTGGAGCTTGATTTAAAATCATTGAATCAATGTTTGCGATAACTGATGGTGTGTATTCTTTTTCGCCAATTGAACTATAAACTGGCTGACCCTGTAGTGATACAAGATATAATTTATTTGCATAATTTAAAACTGGTAAATCATGAATTATGTATGGGGTGTTATTTTTGATTTCAATTGGTAGTGTGGTGTTATATAGTCCAGTTAATAGTTGTATTCGATGACTGATAGATTTAATGATGATTGTTTGAAATTTAATAATGCTGTCAATAATTTAATAAATCAAGTGGCAGGAATTAATAGTTGTCATTGTATGGATGAAGGAGGATTGCATGACCAATTAACAGCATTAGATGGATTAGTTAATAATTTTGATAGTTATATAACATCAACGATTAATCCAGAGATTCAAAACATATGGCAATCATTCTCAAGATTTAGCGCTAGAGTTTGGGGCGCTAATGCTGAACAACTAATGGCACCATTGGATAAAATAGAAACTGTGTATACAACAAGTAGATTTCCATTGATTGTAGAGCTATCAAAATTTCACCATTCCGATCATTTTTGTAAAATTTTTACATCCTTTCAACGGTTTAAAAAAAATATCATGTAATTTCGTGCGAGCTTTTTGAGAAGATGCTTGCAAATAAGTTCACAAAAATAATTGAATTGTTTTTGATCAGCATCATTCAAAAAGTGAACTGATAGAAAAAGTTTAATCAGTATTATATTCAAAAAGTTTTATTCTATTATAAATAGCGCCATTTTATTATAGTATTTTTGGCTTATGGAACTCATGTGTTGTGGAATTCTTCTGCAGGGAATCTTACAATCTTGAGGTCCTAAGCTGTAGTGCTCTACTGCAGATGGCTCTGCATTTTAGGAATCATCAGCCAAGAATAATAATAATTTTATCAATTACCTTATGATTTGTAACCAGGTGCTCATTTACTAAACAATATAGAACCAAAATTCCGTGTAGACTATACAAATCACCAAAAATCTTGTACTGATTTCTCAATCGAAATAATAGTTAATCAACAAAAGCGATTTCTACATATAATTTTCTTTTTTACTTTTCTTTTGATGTTTTATTAAACGTTTGTTATACGAACCATCCAAAATCTTGTACTGATTTCTCAATCGAAATAATAGTTAATCAACAAAAGCGATTTCTACATATAATTTACTTTTTTACTTTTCTTTTGATGTTTTATTAAACGTTTGTTATATCTTGATATGTTTAAATTGTAATTTTATTTGAATGTGAATCATCTTTTAAAATTATCTTTCAAAATATTAAACAAAAAGGTAAATATTATATAAATAAAACTAAATAAATAATAAATGTTGAATTAAAATGTTCTTTTATTAATTTTTATTGAAATGATTATCTGAATTTTTCTCGAAAATTTTTTTACTTTTCATGAAATGGTCTGCTGCTCTCTAATATTTAATTTTACTCTTAATTCTAAGCATTTTTTCTTATAAACGGTCTTTTTATGATTTATCGCAAATTTGATGATTTCGAAGGTTTAAAGATGATATGCATATTTTGAATTCTATTCCGTTATTTAAAATTAGATGTTAGAGAGCAGCAGACAATTTCATCAAAAGTACAAAATTGTTCGAGTAAATTCAGATAATCATTTCAATAAAAATTAATAAAAGAACATTTTAATTCAACATTTATTATTTATTTAGTTTTATTTATATAATATTTACCTTTTTGTTTAATATTTTGAAAGATAATTTTAAAAGATGATTCACATTCAAATAAAATTACAATTTAAACATATCAAGATATAACAAACGTTTAATAAAACATCAAAAGAAAAGTAAAAAAGTAAATTATATGTAGAAATCGCTTTTGTTGATTAACTATTATTTCGATTGAGAAATCAGTACAAGATTTTGGATGGTTCGTATAACAAACGTTTAATAAAACATCAAAAGAAAAGTAAAAAAGAAAATTATATGTAGAAATCGCTTTTGTTGATTAACTATTATTTCGATTGAGAAATCAGTACAAGATTTTTGGTGATTTGTATAGTCTACACGGAATTTTGGTTCTATATTGTTTAGTAAATGAGCACCTGGTTACAAATCATAAGGTAATTGATAAAATTATTATTATTCTTGGCTGATGATTCCTAAAATGCAGAGCCATCTGCAGTAGAGCACTACAGCTTAGGACCTCAAGATTGTAAGATTCCCTGCAGAAGAATTCCACAACACATGAGTTCCATAAGCCAAAAATACTATAATAAAATGGCGCTATTTATAATAGAATAAAACTTTTTGAATATAATACTGATTAAACTTTTTCTATCAGTTCACTTTTTGAATGATGCTGATCAAAAACAATTCAATTATTTTTGTGAACTTATTTGCAAGCATCTTCTCAAAAAGCTCGCACGAAATTACACGATATTTTATTTCAACCCTTTCAACTTTTAAATATTTATTGAAAAAAGGGAATAGGCTTAAAAGAAGAATAGAAATAAATGATATAAAATTTTATATAATTTATATATACCAAAATATAGCAAAAATACTCAAGAAATAATTTTTTTTAAGTCAATTAATTTTGTGATAACTCATAGAATTTTTAACACAGAATTTGATAGTGGTCCCAGAAATTTTGGTTGAATAATTAACCAAAATTTAATTTAATAATTGAATGAACCAAAAAGTAAATAAAAACTACTCTTTTTTTGGTATATATTCTATACAGTTAATATTTATATGTGATTTTCTGTTATAACGAAATAATTAAAAAATATTATATTAACATAAATTAGGTTTTACCCTAAAAGAAAGGACCTGACCACCGTTAATAATATTAATAAACGATAAAAATATGAAAAGTAAAATCTTTTACTAAAAAAAAAAAGATATTAAAAATGGAAGTTTATTGGATTCAAATGAGAATTTTTCCAAATCTTTAAATTGCAAAAAAAGAACTATTTTTGATATTTCTTAAAATAATATTCAGCAACTCTTTGTATAAGCTCTTTTTTCACATTGTTATTTCTAAATATCATCATCACAGAGTCAACAAAGAATGCCTGAGGTTCAATATGAACAACTTCGACATCATCATCTTTGCAAATGAAGAATCCATTTGCTGCAACAAAATTTTTGCCTGAACCTGACCAACTAAAATGCCTGACTTCTTTTTCGGCAACGTGAGGCTGGTACCAATCTTTTTCATCGTATTGAGGGCATTCGACGCAATAGTGTATATCGAAATCCATTTCTTCAACATCATATGACAAGAATCCAGGAAGAATAATTGCCAACTGATGGTTGGGTGTTTCTTTCATATATTCATGGATACTTTGTCTACTGGTGTCTTTGCCATATTCATTTAAATCCTTACCAATATCAATTTGAGTCACATTTGATGAATCCCTTGAAACAATGATTTCCTTCGGGTCACTTGATGTAAATTGACTTTTAGAAACTCTAAACATCATCACCCATTGCCGTATGTTCATTATGTGGTCCTGGAATGGGATTTGAATGAATGGTGATCGAATTTTTTTGCCGGCTGGCAATTCTCTTGGGAAATCAAAAACTTCATTTTCAAGAGTTAAAAATACCTCAACTTGATTAATGTGCATTGGTGTGACATTATTTTTTTCACCAAACTTGTATTCACGTGTGTCAATTGGTATACAAATTCCACTCCCTAAAAAAGGAAGAAATGATTTTTTCTTTAGTTCCAAAAATACATAACCATGCGTCCAATATGAAGGAATTTTAATTTGGTATTCTTCATTTAACTGCGTGCTTGTTAATTTAGGTGTTCTAAGCAAATATCTTTTGGAGCTCTTATCTCTTTTTTTGAGAAAAGAGTCATATTCTTCAAGATAACATACAACTCGAACAAGATTGAATCCATTTCCATTGATCTCCAATTTTGCATTTAACATCTTAAAAAATGAAATGAAAATTTTTCTATCAAAAGTTCAATTCCTTTTTCAAATGGGTTATTCAATTAAACTGTCATGTAAAGCTTTCATTTCTTTCAAAAACTGGATAAACCAACGTTATACTTTTGAAATTCATTCAAAAAGCAACTGGAAAATGTTCAGAGTTTCATAAAAAAAACTCATTGTTGTTTTCAAAAAAAAATAAGTATTAATTTGTAAATTATTCATGTTAATTTTTTTGGTTTTTTGTATCAAATTAATAACCGATCAATATTTCTTCAAATATCTTCAAAATATGATATGTATCAGATACATTATTAAAATGGTTTCATTATAATTGATTTTTAAACATAATTTGAAGAAACTTTATAATTAAATATATTATTTGAGTTGAAAGCATCACATTAATTCATTTGTATTTTTAATATATTGCATTAGATTGTAAGTTAAAATCAAATGATTATTTTATTCTTTTTTTTATAAAATTTCAATCAATATTGAATCTCTCTTTGATTTTGATAAATTAGTAATTTTTCATAATAAAATTATAAGATTTAAGCTATTTTACATAAGCTCTTTGCTAAAATTGCTTCTTCTTCTTTATTTTTAATCAAAAATATTGTCTTGTTTTCTTTTTCAATTTTTAAATGAAATTATTGAAAAAAAAAAAAGAAAACAAAAAATAAAATTTGCATAAGAAATTATTCATTTGTGAAATTATTTGTTCAATGTCTTGTTTTCTTTCTTAAATTAAAATAAGAAAACTCTTTTACTTACTTGAAAGAGTTTTCAAAGATAACATATATTCACTTTTCAAAGTAATGATCAATTAAATCATAATTGCTTTATGTTAATTATCATTTTCATAATGAATTTTTAGGTCATACTTTCTTTTCTATATAAAATTGAGTTAGAGATATATATTAAATTTAATTCAATAAATTAAGATAATAGAAATGATCAAAATACGATAGCAGAAATGATTTCAAAGTGATTTTTCCTTGAAAACTCAAATTTTATGATGAAATCTCAAAGAATATAATATTTAAAATGACTTTGAATTTTATATGATAAAAAGACTTCCCTCATTGATTTCAAATTAAAAATATCCCCTTTAATACAATATATAAAATATTATCTCTTAATTTGACTGAAATTATTTATAATAATTTTGGACAAACCTATAATTTAACAGAATAGGCATGAAGATATCATAATTCGAAAAAAGATATATTTATAAATAAAAATATTTGAATTATTCATTTATTGAATTAACTTAATTTAATAAATATAAGAATTATTTTGCAGGAATGTGCTTTCCATTTGAGCTTTTTTTACATGAAGATCCAGTTAACATTGAAATTGAACCAGCTTTGTATCCACAATACTTGCAATAATAATACTTTTTTTCATCACCTACATATGGAACGTGCTTTCCATTTGGACTTTTATTACATGAAAATCCAGTTAACATTGAAATTGAATTAGCTTTGTATCCACAATACTTACAGTAATAATACTTTCTGAGAGGTCCATTGAATGGCACATGTTTTTTAGTACGACTTTTGTTGCAAGAAAAACCAGTTAACAATGAGATCGAACTAGCTTTATATCCACAACACTTACAGTAAAATTCTGGTAGTCCTGATGATTCAAATGGGGAGTGTTTTCCAGTTGGACTTCTATTACATGAAAAACCAGTTAACATTGAAATTGAATTAGCTTTGTATCCACTATACTTGCAGTAAAAACTCGTTGGCTCTTTAGGCGGTTCTGGCTTGCTATTCTTGGCCTTTTCCGAGGCACTTGAAGGAGGCTTTTGAGGTTGATTAGAAGTTTTGGATGGAGATCTTTGGGGTAGTTTTTTGGTAGGAATGTAATCATTATCATCATCGTCATCATTGTCCTCAGAAGATGATACGGAGGAGGAAGATGTCGGTGATGGTTTTCTTACTGGTTTTGGCTTGACTTTTTCTACCTCTTTTTGCTTTATCTCTTCATTTGGCTTGACTTTTTATCTTCAACTTTTGGAGTTTCTTTAGCATAATATTTATCAACTTTTGACGGATACGGGCATGTATAAAGTGAAGCTAGCTCAATAACTTTATGGCCTACTGGAATAGCAATTCCAAAGAAATCTATTCTTTTAAATGAGAATTCTTTATCTAATCCAATGAATCGAATTATTCTACAAAACCTTTGACTTTTGTTAATATCGTCAATTTCATAATTATAAGATTTTTTACCTTTAAGTGTAGCATTTCTTCTTTCATGAACCAAATATTTTTTTATGGCCGAATCAAAGATTGCTTCTCCATTCTCATGTCCTTCAATAACTGGCATATTGTGGTAATGAATTTTTGGTGTTTTTTCAAAAACAGATATATCAAAACTATCTTCTTGAGCTATTAGATCTCCATATAATTTGAAAAAGGAGAGAGAAAAATGATCAGAATAAGTAAAAAATGAAAAAGCTCTATAAAAGTTTTTTTGAGTCCCATTCTCAATATTTAAATCATAACGGGATCCTGTTTTTAATGTTTGAACTCTTGTGAAATATAACACATCCCATCTATTAAAATCATCGTTGTATCCAAATAAGCAAATTGTATTGGGCATATCCAGCTAAGCTTTCATCCTTTGGCGTGCGAAAAGCAAAACTGGATAATCTAATGGAATGTTTTGGGAAATAAATTATGAAAGAACTATCATTAAGTTTGCTTGGAGACCAAATGTTATCTTTATTATTTGTAAAAAGAGTACATTCATCACCAGATTTATTTATAAATTTATAAAAATTGTCAAAGTTTTTATTACCAACCATCAAAAGATCATATGAATCTTTGTCCTTTGCTGTATACAGTATTTTCGTGTTTGAATCAGCTTCAATGCAAGTAAATTCATTTTCAAATCTTTCTTTTCGATCCAAAGTTTTCAAAAGATTTTCATTTAAATCTTCATCTGAACAATCTTCACTAATAAGATAAATGGCCATATCATGTCACTTTTGTATTGAACAATTTTTTTCAATATTTAACTTACTCAATATTCACTAGTTAACAAAAAACATTTTTTATTCTTGTCTTGTTTTCTTCTCAATTTTCTAACTAAGACTAAATTTGATAATAATAATCCTATCTCTAATAAAACCAACAATATTTTTATAGTTAAATTATATAAAATCATAAATAACGATATATATATTTTTGGCAATTAATTACATATTGTTTTACTTTGAAATGGATACAACAAAGGAAGGTATTTATGGGCGTAATTAATACATAATATTTAAAATTAAATACTGTTAATATTACAATCATGAAGTTTCAAGGCCAATTTTTCAGTGAATTTTAGTGTTTGCTGCCTTCTTCTTTCATCTGATGTATATTATAAATCAATCTTGACATATATTGTGACTATAATACAATTCAATAAGTTCTGTATCATTTTAACATATTCGATACTTATTTACTCCCAATTTTCTGACCAGAAAAGAGATTGTAAATCGGAAAAGATTTCATTGCCTATTCAAATTCATAAAAATTTGAAATCGTAACAAATGAAACTATCAAAGGAGAAAAAAAGTGCCAGCATATCACAAAGTAACTATATAAGTTCAGATTCTTACGCTCCATCATTAAAATAAAATTCAATTATATTGAAAAATTTGAGAGAAATTATTTCAACAGTTTCAATGGGTTCACAAAATTGCGTGGTCTGGGTTTTGGAAGGTAGTTTATAATAAGAAAAATGAAATGTTTGCATTTTTTTTATTGTTTGAAGATTTTGTTATTTCATTTCAGCATTACTGAGTGGGTCTTGATTGGTGATTCAATGATTTAGCTAAGATTGTTCATTCCCCAAATATTTATAGAAAAAAAGTAATTTTTAAGTTTAAATACTCAATTATTAAGAAGTAAAAAAAAATTATATTTTTATTCCTTTAGAATGCTTCCAAATCTTGAGGAGTTTTGAGTGTAAATTGCGTTGTATTGTTATTTCTCGTAGTCACTTACACTTGTATAAATCATTACATCCAATTGCCATTACTGTCATAGGAATTGATATTTCCTGTAAAGAAGAGCATCGAATAGAGCAAAGTCTTTATATTTCATTCAATGAAGAATGTTCTTCGAAATAAGAATGTCTCAGCGATAAACATTGAGTGAAAGGTTTTTCATTAATAAAAATCACAGAAAAAGGAAATGTAATTTCAATCAACGAAGAACAACCAAAGAAAGCATATTCATCGATCGTATTCAAAGAAGAAGGTTCTTCAAAAGTAATTTTCTCAATAGATATGCATTCACTAAATGAGTTAATTCCAATTTCCGTTACAGATGAAGGAATCTTCATTTTCTTCAATTAATGACAATCGCTAAATGCATCATTACAAATTTCTGCTACTGAAAATGGAATGTTTAGTTCGATTAATGAAATACAACAAGGGAATGTATAAGATCTATAATTAGAGTCACTGAAGACGAAATTGTTATTCGCTCTAATGGTGAAAATTATTATCACATTTTTCATTTCTGGAATTTTGCTTTATGAAATATGAAATAAACATGCTCACACATTCGATTATATATAGCTATGCCTTCATTATTAAATGTAAATTATAATATTAATTACATAAAGAACTGAATATAAATCATTCTTAAAATATTTTGAAGAGATAATTGGTCGATATTATAAACAAGTAAGTTATTTATAACATTTAATTAAGTTACTTGCTTATATGTCCCTTTAATTCATTAGTTACTTAAAAATACCATCATATTTTTTTAGTGTCCAAAAATTTTTTTTTAATAAATTTGGCCCATTTTCATTTTCTCAATTTTTTTTTTGGGCCAATTTAAGTGGAAACTATATCATACATTAATAATTAAATAATAACAAACGAGACACATTTTTTTAAATAGTATAAAAATGATTTTTATCATGTTTTTATTAGAGTATATGGAAAAAAAAAATTAATGGACAAAAAAAAATTAATGGTCAATTTATATTTGGTCGGATAAAAAAATAAATAAATTTTCTCAAAATATTAGAGATTTTCTAATAATAATTAGTAATAAATGTTTTTCATATAATTTCTAATTTTATATCCAAATGAAAATGCATTTTCTCAGTTAGATGTGAAACAAATAATAAACTAAAAAAATATTGTAAAAAAAAAATAATTTAAGCATATTTTCTGAAATAATAATTATCTTTTGTATAATAAGTAATAATTATTAATGTAATATGATTTTAATTGTTTCTTATTATTATCAATTCCTAAAGCCTACTACAAACAGAAAAAAATTACAAATAATTTGTACATAATTTTCACTTCACTTTTGGGGTCATCCTAACATATCCTTAATAGATTCTTACCAATTTTGGGGAAAATAATATATATCATATATGCGTTGTAAATATCTAAGATAATGTTTTGAATCAAATATATTTGTTGAATTATGAATATCACATTCTTCTTAAATAAAATGCAAAAAACTCTATTAGACAAACAATTTCAAATGAACGTCATTTCTCATTAAAATATATATTATGTGTTTATTGATTTCTAATTGGTTTTGTCAATTTATTATGTTTGATGAATTGAAAAAATTAAAAATTAAAAATATTTTATATCTAGGTTTTCACAAGAAAAAAATGATTACAAAAGAATATGATATGGAAAACGAATTTATATACAATCATATATTATGAATATATTGATAAATTGAAATAAGTTCATTGCATTCTGAAAATAATTGGTATTTTTTGAAAAAAAATTGAATCATTTTCAATTCATTATATATGAAATATTTCAATTCATCAATTATAAATAATAAATGTATAAGATGCACTTAATTAATTTGCGGAAGTAATTTTTTTTAGCTTGAGGTTTAATGTGCATTATTATATTTTTTTACCAAAAAAATTTTTTTTCTCTTTTCTGTAAGAAAAAAATCATGTACCATAAAGTTACAAAACTGAAACTCTGGAATTCCATTGTGGACATCTTTGACATTATAATAACAGGGTAAAAACCGAAAAATGAAAATCAAATAATCATATTGATATTTTGTGAAAAAATAATATTTTTATTAATTTTTGATATATATGAAATAAAAATATCTATTTAATATCAAATACCCAAATAATTTCAAATATTATTAAGAAATGACAGTTTTTTGTTAATTCTTTTTTTTATCAACTTTTTGATAAGTTCGATATGATATCATATATTAAAATATATCATGTAATACTCCTTATATATTAAATTTTTCTATAAGGAAATAATATATTATGTGTTTGAAAATAAAATACCATTAAAAAATTCAAAATTAATCATTATTTAAAAAAATGTAGATTAATTATATTGAGAATTTACCTTCATAAAAATAAGCAAAAATACGATGATACTACATCAATTATAATGATAAATAAAACTGCAAAATCTCAGATTTCTAAATCTTTTCTATTTATGTGAAATTGTGATTAATATTATTTTGTCTCATAATTTTTTTTTTTCCATATACTCTACTTTTTTTTTATTAATTACATAATTTCTATAGTTTACATATTTTTATATTTTTTTCTGTGGTTTATATTTTTCTACCTCAGAAAAAAAATCATATATCACCACAAGTCGGTACAGTGGACGAAAATAAAAAAAAATTATATCATTATAATACTCATAAAAAATAATTAATATATACAAATTTTGGTGCGAATCTAAATCACTTCACCCTATCCGCACCAAAATTTAAGAAGCATTCTATATATTCAAAAAGTATTTTACATATTTGTATATTCCATACAAAGTTGTATATATGAATGCTGAACATTTTGCATATACTGCCTTATTTTGAAAAACATTGAAAATTTTTTTTTAATATTCTCTTTTTTAAAATATTCAATTGGATAATTCAATATAATTTATCTTATTCGATTACAAATTCTTGAGAACTATTTCATTCCCTTAATGATTAAATAGCAAAACTAAGAGAATATTTCTCTTAATGATTAATTTGCATTATAATTTCATATATTTTCATGAAATTAATGAATATATAATATTTCATCGAATAATTCATTAATTTCATGAAAATTATGTATATAAACTAAATTTTTTTATTTTCAAAAAGATGATATCATATTTTATACTTTCAATTTTTCAGAGGAAATTATATGGGACAAAATGGAATCAACTTTTTCATAACTATATCCTCTCAAAAAATTAAAACAGAAGAAAAAAATTTTTGTTTAATAAAGTTATTCAAGCAACTATATCTAATTTTGTTATTAGGTATTAGAAATTATATTGTCACTTTTTTTATTTTTGAGTTTGATGGACGGATATAACTTTTTCTGATTGAAATATGATTTCAAATTTTTCTGTATGAATCATTATAAAGCAAAAGAAAAAATAATGATATATTTATTCAAATTATTTTATTTCTTCTTCATCCACTTCACCATATAGATCAAAATGCACGATCAATTTTACGTTTTTGATTATTGCTTTGATGATGATGAAATAGAAGAATCTTTGTTGGATTCACTTAATCAGTCAAAGAAAAGTAAACAACCAATCCAATCACCTCAGAAAAATGTATTTTCTGACAGTCTCTCCAATAAATCAATGAATTTTAAAGATGGCATATCTATTGCCATTCAAAATTTTCTCAAAAATAGTTCATCAAATAAAAAAGATAAAAATAAAAATAAAAGAAAAAGAGTTCCATTTCTTCCTGAAGAAGATGAGAAATTGAAAATGCTTGTTCAAAAATTTGGTACAAAGAAGTGGTTAGTAATATCAAATTATATGAATGGAAGATCAGCAAAACAATGTAGAGATAGATATATGAATCATTTATTTCCAGGATATTTTAATTGTGAATGGTCAAAAGAAGAAGTCAATTTGTTGTTTAATTTGTATTATCAAGTTGGACCAAAATGGCCCTATTTGAAAAAATTTTTCATTGGAAGAAGTGCAAATTCTTTGAAAAATAGATGGACTTATTTCCTTGCTCATCAGGAAAATAAAACTTATATATTTTTAATCAAATTTTAAATTGAAACAGAGAAAGAAAATATATTACAGAAGATAATAATAATAATATATTCTCAAACGATACTAAAATTGAAGATAAAATGAAAAATGAAGGTTTTAAACCGTCACAAAAAATAAACCTATAATTGGTTGAGTAGAATGGGAAAATGAATTATTGAATATATTGGACAATTCTATTATTGGTAATGAAGATTAATTTATGAATAAAAGGTATATTTGATTATTTAAAAAAATTTTAACAAAAATTAAAAAACATTCTCGCTGGCCGGGAATCGAACCCGGGTCACAGGAACGACAATCCTACATGATACCATTACACTACCAGCGATCTCATTTAATTGAAAATTTTTGTTTTAAATATTAGTAAAATATCATATGTAATCATCAATTCTATTTCAAATAAATATCTTTTTTCTAAATAAATAACTTTTATAATCATATAAAGAAAAAAGAAATCCTAATAAAATCTGTACAAATGTTTTTTAACTAGGTCTATAGTGGAATCTATTGTTTTTGTCATCAATATATTTTCGTGAAATCCTATCAGCAAGCCTTAATGGTTCTGGTTCTCTATAACGGCACAATCTCTTCGTAATTTCAATCGAACTTTGCAAATCAATGAGATGACCTGGGGTAACATAGATTGGATCGAAATAAGGGCCATCCATAGTTTTCATTACAGCACATCTAACCTTTGTTCCGTTTTTAATTTCATGTTCCAATATAATGTAATCACCAATATTTTTACATTTTTGATGAGCCTCCTGTAGTACGTTATTTTCATCAAGTTCTGGTCCAATTTTTAAAAATTTCTTAAAAACGCCAAATGCTGGTACTTGTAATTCAACACCAACATAACTTGATAAGCCAACTCCACGCATGTGCCATTCACCACTTCCATCGCAAAGAATTACATCAAGTTTGATATCGGGGCATTTTTGGCAAAATTCTCTGTATAAAGCAATAACTACAGGTCCTTCACGGAAACATAATAAGCCGGCTTTATATTTAAAATCAACTTTCATTTCTGTACATTTTTGATATACGACTTTGAAGTTATCTTGACAATCAATAACGACGAAACATCCGACAATCAGTCCATCTCGATCAGTTAAATCTGCTCCTCCAACATATCGATAGTTCTCCATGTGCGGTGTGGTATCAGTTCTAGGTTGCATATCACGTTGGATTTGAAAAAGTCTTTCTTTTTCTGGATCGTAATCGTCATTCATTTTTAAAAAAAAAAAATAAAAATCTTTTATCAAAAAGTTTATATCAAAAATATATTTTGACAGCAGAATATTGAATTCAATTTTTAGCAATTTTTTCTTTTTTAAATAAATATGGATTTAATTTTATCCTGAATTTTTCTTTAGAAAGTAAAATTGATCAAAATTTTGCCTCTTCAAAGTATATAAATGATATATGAAAATTAGTATGCTTCGTAGTTATTATATTGATTTTTCAAGAAGCCACCATTATTTTTTGAAAAAACTGATAGATTTGATAATAGTCAGTTAATTTAAAATGATTCAACTAGGCTGGACAAAATAAATTTTTCATGAAATGTGAACTGAAAAAAGAAAAAATAAATTCTCTCTTTGTTTTTGATTTCGAGAAGGTTGTATCCGAAGGTGATGCTGGTGCCGAAGGTAACATTTTTGAAAATGCTGCCAAATTAAGATTCAAAAAATTCAATGCATTTTAAGTCACTTTTTGTGATCCCTGATAGTGGACATGCGATACATCCGAACTGCTAGCTTATTTCCAATCAAACAAATCCAACTCCAATTAAATCATTAGTCTTATTTAAGAAGAATGCAAGTGATTCATAATCAAGTTCCAGTCAGACGAGATGCTGAGAAAAGACGTGTGAAATTAAAAATTTTTGTCATTAAGTAGCTCAATGAATAGAAATTGTCAAAGGTGTAGAAGGCATGAAGAATATGGACTTAAATAGATTTCTATTTAAATGAAATTTGAAAAAATGCATAAAACTGCAAATGTATATTATACGAAATCTCTTGATAAAAATCAAAAACGTTCTTTTTTGGCTTATTAAGCTCTGGCATGTATTTGCCAAAATTTGCCTTGTAGTGAATGTCGTGTTGCAACAATGAATTGCTTTATCAAAGTCGCGATTGATGTATTTGCTTATGTGATAAACAGCTCCTATCAAACACATTTCAGATATTCTATTAGGAAGTGCTCAAGTCATTCTTGTCTTCTTATGTTTGTCTTGATGAGAAAATGTTTCTATATTAAAAATATATTAAGTATATTAAATATATTGGTATTTCCCTGATTATTAAATATATTTCCAATATATTTAATATACTTTGCCTTCTTTATAATCTAATTTTTTTAAGGTACAAATCCAGTACGTTTAGTAACCGCAATTTTTTTTGACATTCTCAAAGAATAAGATGATATGTTAAATAAAAAACGATTATTTTCACCCATTTCATATAACATGTCATAATGTTTATTTAAATTGTAAAATAAGTGTCAAAAACAAACCTAGTCAATTTAAACTTTTTCAGAGACATGCAACTATTCAAATAATAAACGTTCTCCTATTCAAAAAATAACGTACTGGATTTGTACCTTAAAAAATGAATATTTTGCTTTATTCATAATAATTTCACAAAAAAATGGTTATATTTTCGGTTCAAATTTGATTTTTTTCAAAATCATACAGAACTTTTCCTTTATTAAAGTTGATTTTTCCATTATAATCAGGGAAATACCATAATATCCAAGCAAAAAATTCAATTTTTTTGATTTCTTGTTTAAATAGTTACAAACATCTTTAAAGCAACTTCATACTTTAAAACATTATTCTAAAAATAATCATTAAAAAACAGTTATATTCTCGTTATAATAATAATCATTTAAATTGGGTATGAAAAACAAACCAAACCAAATTCCAAGAAATGAAACAGCAGCATTTATTGCAACTGATCCGAATTCTCCGATAGATTTTGTTATTACATTCAATAAGTCATCAAACCAAGAATCCATGAATCTATTTACAAAAGTGTTGATGCCTCCGCTTTCAATCATCAATGATTCAGGAAACATTAGTCCACACAGCATCCAAGGAATTGTTCCTTCGCCCAGGCCAAAAAACAAAAAATATAAAAAAACACCAAAAACACCAACCCACTTAGGGCATTCAACTTTCAATGTAATAACGTAAATTATTAAACTAATTACTGTGCCAAAAGAGGAAAAAGCCCACATGTAACGAACTCCAATGGTGTCAATAATAAATGCACTAATGAAAGCTGAAACGCAACTGATAAAATTTGAAAATGCCAGTTGAATATATGAATCTAACTCAATTCCAATATCTTTTAGCAATCTTGGACAATTTTCAATCATAAATCCAATACCTGAAAAGCACTGAATTGCCATTATTGAAATCATTACAATTAAAAATTTTAAAAATGGAGGTTTATAAATGTACTGGCGCGAATATGTCTTTGGTATGACTTTATATTCTGGTATCATCCATATTAAACCTCCAAATGCAAATGACTGTATTGATAATATAATACTAATTATCTTCCAATCAATTGAATAGAACATAACATTTAAAAGACTAATTGCTAAGGTTATAGAAACTTCAATAAGACTTCCATGAAATCCAAATAGTTTTTCCTGTGAAAAATGCATCATATAAGATATTTCTGCTGATTGAAAAAATCCAATAAAGACACCATTAATTGTTCTTAGAAGAATAAGTAACCAAAGGTTTTTGTCATTAATTGCTAAGTATACTAACCAAATAACTCCACTTAATAAATATAATATTGAAATAAAAATTCTTCTTTTTTTGATTCTATAACTGACGAAAATAAATATAAGAGAACTTGCTGCTGCCATATATCCTGTGACATTATTTGCAAAATCAAGCTGAAATTTTGAAATTTTTGAAAAATCCCAATTTGACTGGATTGAAGCTGCTCCATGCGTAAAAAAAATATTGTGGAAAACAAATTGAAGTGGAAAACTGAGGATTATCAATATATATAAAAGGTTTCTCGATAAAATCATATTGAATATCTATCTTTCTTTTCATTTTTGAATAGGCTTTCAAATTGGAGCATTATCTTTCAATTTTATCTTTCAAAAATTGTAATGAACGTGAGTTGTGGCTTTTTGAATTAAAACAAAAATAATTAAATATAAAGAATTTTAAAATCATTTGATTAAATCAATACATTTTTTTAAACAAAATTAATATTATAATAACAACAACAGCAAAAAAAAAAAAAAAAAAAAAAAAAAAAAAAAAAAACATCAAAATCAAAATTAGTTATATTTAGTCATTATTTTGAAACCAAAATGTTTTTTTCTCTCACTCTCTTGGTTTTCATTTTTCTTGTAGATATTTTTAATTTTTTGTTTTAATGAAACAATGTATATCTAATGTCATTTTGCACCTATAAATTTAAATTAAATTTATAAAACAAACATGATAGAATCATAATTACTATCGCCAGAATATAGTTCAAGTGCTAATTTGTTTTGAATGAAAAATGGATCAATTTATTGATCAGAAAATTGAATCACCATTTCAATTTCGCTTCAATTTTTTGATACCAACCGCCAAGTTTTGGTTACCTTTTGGGAATCGTGAAGAAGCGTGCAGGTAATTTCAGACGGCAGTTTCCTGTTTTAGAATCTACGGTAGTAGTTAAACCTGCGTTTTTGAAAGCACTCTGAACTTCGCTGAACACTTGCACATACAGCGCTGGATTTAACGACGTCTGCATCCTTTAAGGGTAAAATTTGGTAGCCGTTATAGTTGCTAAGGATATCCTGAACGTTAACTATATCGCAGAATTTGATATCGTCATACAATTTCGTGATTGCCTTGTGGTCGTCGCTATCAATTTTATAATGCACCTTCCAAGTACTTGGATAGGCTGACGGTAACTTTTACGCCGTCTTTTACAAGAGTGAGTATTGTGCCTGTTTCAGGCTTTTTATTCGCTTTGCTTCCTACCGTCCAGCCGTTATGTGAAACGAGGGATGATGTATGATATTCCGCCTCACGACTGTTTTGCAAGTAAATTGCTATCTAATGCATAAATGTGAGAGTTAAGTTCTTCAGACGGCCTGCATTCGTTTCAACAAGTCCGTTATAGTTGGTGTTAGTGGTATTGGTTACGGTTATGTGAGATCCCGGTTTAAGAAGGTCAGCATCTGCTTTGTTCTTCAGCTCAACGCGGTAGATCAATAACCTGCGCAGAAATCGTCGTCAACCATATAAAGGTTTGCATTGTTATATGACAAAGAATACGCTGTACCGATAGCAACGATATAACCGATCATCGTAACGGAAAATGCCGGTGTTGTAGTACCAGTAGTCAACCGCTTCTTTTACGGTTTCTGTATGAGTACCCTCGAACGAAAGTGCCCTTTTCCGATGGAGAAAAGGTAAGGGATTTCAGATATGCGATAAAACGGATTTTGGAGGCTGACTCCGTCTCCTCATTGTAGAATTCCAACTGGTTTGCGCTAAAATCTTTAATGGTTGTAATGATGGGGTCAACTTTATCGACTTAGCAAAATCGTTTGGAAAGAGTCGTAACAAGGATATTTGTTGATTGTCTAAATAACGCGTTCTGTAGCTGTCTTTTTCAGCCGGAGCCGAAGTTGCTTACAGAATGATTTGCTGCTTTACAAACAACGACGCCGTCTTACTCCACTTTTCTACACCACCGGTGGATTCGGGAGTGTCGATACGGTAAAAACGAATATTTACGGTACTGCCAAGCACTGAACTGGTATTTTCCAAATTGAAAAGCGTGGTATCGCCATCAGTAAACAAATTGACTGTTGCCGAACCAATTAAGGCATAGGACTTTTCTAGTTTCTGTTTTTTTTTTTTTTAATCCTGAAATGTCAAAAAAAAAAAAAAAAAAAAAAAAAAAAAAAAAAAAAAAAAAAAAAAAAAACAGATGGACAGGATTAATATAAGTGATTTATGATTATGATTCATCAATGCTTACAAAATTTATATTTTTGTAATGGATAAATTGAAATATATAAAATTATAAATGAATGAATGGTTTACAAATTATTTTTTTCTGATAAAAAAACTTTATGAAATATTTCATATCACATTTCATTAATTTTGACAAAATTTTATTTTGTAAAAATGAGTTCTGAAGCATTTGTTGACAAAATGAAAAGTATTCAAAGTTCCCTTCTGGAATTCCTTGAAGAAGAATCAGATGGAGAAGACAAATATGACAATTTCATTAATCTTGTCTCGACTCAACAAATAATTAATGAAAAAGATGAATTTAAAGCATTATTACAATTAATAATGAGCATTGTGAACAATCATCATCGTGTTCAGAATTTTATTTCTAAATTTGAGCGAGTTTTAAGACAATTCAAACAAGATCTCCAAAAATATTTTTCAAATTCAGAAATATTCAACATTTTCAAAGATAACAAGAGAATCCTTCTATTTCTTCTTGAAGAAAAACTGATGATAATTGATGAATACATTTTTTCAATAATTACTAGTTCAGAATATGTTCGAAAGAACTATTGTGAATATTTTCAACCAGAAATCAAACCGTTTCTCACAGAAGAAAACATTGAAAAATACGGCAGCAAGAATAGAATATTAAAAGATGATAAATTTATTGAACGGATGAACAAAGAAGTTGAAGAAAATTTCTATGAAAAACGACTAGAAGGAGCAAATGATGATTATTTATGTGAATTGATTCGAAATAACGAAATCAAAGAATTTATCAGATTTACAGAACAAAGAAATTTGTCACTTGAAATTTGCATTAAAAGATCAATTTTTGAAACAAACCAACTTTTGACTGATAAATTTGACATCAGTCTGATTGAATATGCATCATTTTATGGTTCGAATGACATCATCAAATACATTGAAAAGAAAGGAGTTGAACTGACATCATCGATGTGGATTTATGCTATTCACAGTTGTAATGCAGAACTGATTAAATATCTTGAAGACAGTCATGTTTCACCACCAAGAAATCAATATGAAAGAATTCTTGAAGAATCGATTAAATGTCATCACAACGAAATTTCGAACTACATCATTGATAATCTAATTAAAGAAGAAGATCTACAAAATAACATTGAAAACAACTGTTATTATAATCTTTATCGATATGAAGTTGAATCTCACAATTATTGTTTTTTCCCAGCAAACATGAAATACAAAAACATGTTTTTTTATTTATGTGAATTTGATTATTACACACTTGTGAAACTTTATTTGACAGAAGGAACCATTGACATAAATGCAGCAATTAAAACATCAATCATTCAAATAACATTTTAAATCAAAAACATTCATGAAATTCAAATCTAACTTTTTTGATTATATTGAAAAATTGAATGATTTATGGAATTTAACTCGGACATTTAATAATACGGCGTTGATTCTTGCTGCAAATAATGGCCATAAAGAAATTGTTGAACTATTACTAAGGCAAGAAGGCATTGATATCAACATTCAAGACATTTTAAATCAAAAACATTCATGAAATTCAAATCTAACTTTTTTGATTATATTGAAAAATTGAATTATTTATGGAATTTAACTCGGACATTTAATAGGACGGCGTTGATTTTTGCTGCAAATAATGGCCATAAAGAAATTGTTGAACTATTACTAAGCCAATCAGGCATTGATATCAACATTCAAGACATTTTAAATCAAAAACATTCATAAAATTCAAATCTAACTTTTTTCATGATATTGAAAACTTGAATTATTTATGGAATTTAACTCGAACATTTAATAGGACGGCGTTGATTCTTGCTGCAAATAATGGCCATAAAGAAATTGTTGAACTATTACTAAGGCAAGAAGGCATTGATATCAACATTCAAGACATTTTAAATCAAAAACATTCATGAAATTCAAATCTAACTTTTTTGATTATATTGAAAAATTGAATTATTTATGGAATTTAACTCAGACATTTAATAATACGGCGTTGATTCTTGCTGCAAATAATGGCCATAAAGAAATTGTTGAACTATTACTAAGGCAAGAAGGCATTGATATCAACATTCAAAACATTTTAAATCAAAAACATTCATGAAATTCAAATCTAACTTTTTTCATTCAATTGAAAAATTGAATTATTTATGGAATTTAACTCGGACATTTAATAATACGGCGTTGATTCTTGCTGCAAATAATGGCCATAAAGAAATTGTTGAACTATTACTAAGGCAAGAAGGCATTTATATCAACATTCAAGACATTTTAAATCAAAAACATTCATAAAATTCAAATCTAACTTTTTTGATGATATTGAAAAATTGAATTATTTATGGAATTTAACTCGAACATTTAATGATACTGCGTTGATTCTTGCTGCCGAAGAAGGCCATAAAGAAATTGTTGAACTATTACTAAGGCAAGAAGGCATTGATATCAACATTCAAGACATTTTAAATCAAAAACATTCATGAAATTCAAATCTAACTTTTTTCATGATATTGAAAAATTGAATTATTTATGGAATTTTGAAATAAAATATTCACAAAGCTGCCATTGACCTTGCAAGAGAAAAAAATCATCCAGAAATTGTTGACCTTCTATCTAAATGGCCGATCAAAATAAAACCCTAAGGCGAGAAATTGAAGTCTTAATGATTAATAAAAATTTATTACTACACTATAATCATAATCATATTTTTATTTTTAATTGAATAGTATTTTTATATTATATTATTGTGACTTTTTATTCATGAAATGGAGGACATGAATTTTAAACTTTCTTTGCAAAGATTTTCTCTGATTAGGAGAAAAAAAAAAAAAAAACTCTTAAACTAGTTTTCAGCGGTTATTCCAAAATTTAAGAAAACAAGGCCAAAATTTGTTTTTACAATTGTATACAACTTAATAATACAGTAGTGTTTTTAATATGGTAACGGTATTTAAAGTGGTAACGCTTTTTTTTTTAGGAAAAAAAAAAAAAAAAAAAAAATTAAAAATACAAAATTTAATTTTTTTCAACATAAAACAGAGTTTATTTAAATTAAATTATATAATAATATTTACCATTATTTATATGATATTAATCACAAGGTTGTGTATCTATCTGTCTCAAATCACCAAAGTTTTTCGTCAATCAATGAAAAAAATTAAAGCATGATTATAAACATGTACATCAAAGTAATATTTTATTTAAGAATAATAACATATTATATATTATGAGAATATTAATAATTATTAGTTAAATTTGTAAAAATAAAATTATTGACTATAAAAACGAGTATATCTTTGATTTTTTGGTGACCGTTTACTTTTCATGATAAAGAATTGATTCATTTATCTATAAAATGCTGTTATTTATAAATAATATTTATAAAAACATATTTGCATTTAAAGATGTATTTAACTTATTAAAAGCCAGAGTTGATTTTCATTCTGAGACTTATTGAGAGAACTTTTTCATCATCTTTCAATTTTGTGCTATCTTTATCCCGACAACATAACAGATTACTGAAATTACAAATTAAAAATTAGTTAAAAACTAGTAAAAAATATTTATATATTGATATAATGCAATAAGATAATATGTTTTGCACAAGATAATGGTTTATCTTCATTGATAAACGTCCAAAAATTATAAACGAACAGCAAAACAAATATTCAAATTTTGTTTTTTGTAAACAATTTTTATCTCTTATGTTTCAGCATTTTATATACATATTTATTTCATTAATAAATTTCATTGATACTTTTTCAAATTCGATTTTTAAAGAAAAAATAATCATATTATAATCATTAGATAATTCATCGTTTTTTATTATCAAAATCATTGATTTGATATAATATCGAACTAAAATTCGATATTTCATCTTTTGATTCTTTTTGGTGAGAAAGAGAAAAATTATGAAATTTTTTTGCTTACAACTATGTATTTTTCAGTTTTTGAGATTATTATAAGAATAGGAAACTTCTAGTATAGATTATTACTTTTATGTTATTATTTTAATAATACAGCGCAATAAACTATATATTTATATAATAAAGATAAATTGATCAATCTTATAATTTAGGTTATAATTCAATTTATTTTGAGCCATATACAATCAAATATAAAAAGGATTTAAGGAAATAATCAAAAGCACTCATAAGAATTTATAAACACTTATAAAAATGGTTACATTTTTTAAATAATTTTTATTTTTCAAAAGAAAGTATTTATCATTTATAATTAAATGATGAATAAATTATGAATGATGAATAGATGCTAAACTAATTATATAAGAAAATATCAAAAATTTTAAAAAGGTAATGAAGTAATTTGATTTTAACTTTTTAAATTGGTTGACGAAAAACTTTGGTGATTTGAGACAGATAGATACACAACCTTGTGATTAATATCATATAAATAATGGTAAATATTATTATATAATTTAATTTAAATAAACTCTGTTTTATGTTGAAAAAAATTAAATTTTGTATTTTTAATTTTTTTTTTTTTAGAGGCATGTCAACCAAAATTCTACTCGATAAATTTTTTTGAAAATGATAATATAAGATTTAAATGATGTATATTAAAACTTATCCTCTTGAGCAAACGAAAACTTCTATACAGTTTTTAGTTTTCATTCAAATCATCATTTTTAACACAAAATCTTCAATTCAAAAAGTAGATATATTCAAATTTGATATATTGAAAAATGAATTCTCTTTCATTTTTGATAAGATCATGATTGAATACCATTTCAATTTGAGAGAATTTTTATTGAATAGCTTTTCAATTTGAGAGAGGGTTAATTGAATATTCTTTCAATTTAAGAAGAATAAATAAGTTTTATTTATAACTTGGAAATTGAATTATCAAAAATTTATATTATGATATAAATATACTTAGATATTAATTATGAATTTATAACTGTAATTATATTTGCATGTCACAAAAAATTTAAAATAAATATTTTAAAATATTTTATTTTGACTTTAAAAAGTAGGTAAAATCATTATTTGATTTTTAATAAAGAAGTATATAATTTTTATTAATCAACAAAATAAATTTCTGCTCTAATATTCCTAAATCTTTATTTAAAATATAATTATTTGAAAAAGTTCGATCGGTAAAAATAAAAAATGATTTATTTCAAAATTTTTTTTATATAATTTTAAAGTTAAATGAAATGAATTTATCATAAGTTCTATAAATCCTCTAAAAATCATATTTTGAGAACTAATTATCATATTTTTTTTTTTCAATGAACTATCAATTGAATTGAAAGTATAATATTAGTGTATATTGAAACGTATAAAAGAAAATCCCAATATAATTATTAAAATGGCTGTTTTATTTTGATTAAAAAATAAAATATGATTAGTATCACAGCTATTTGAAAATAAGACGTTTTATGTTTAGATATTTAAAGAACGTATAGAGTAATCATAAAAACCATTAGTAATTTGTTAATATTATTAAGATATAAATGAAAAGAATCTTGGATCTTATATTTCTATAGAGTGGATCAAATGAAAAAGCAAAATTGATGTTTTTTACCTAAAAACTATTAATTTTTATTGTACAAACTAAATAATTGGATTCCAAAGATCATAAATACATTCTTCTTTTTTATACTAATCTTTTATAATTGGACTTATCTTATTTTCTACTTTCACTTTTTGAGAGCTTTTTTTTGGTTGATATACCTCTTTTTTTTTCAAAAAAAAAAGCGTTACCACTTTAAATGCGTTTACCATATTAAGGACGACCTTTCACCGTTTATAATTTATTTTATAACGATTAATTTTTGTATTCATTTTCATCGTAAATCATTGAAAATTAAAAAATTTAATAACTCAAGTTAGAAGGGAAAAAAAAAACTTATTTTTGTGTTAATACAAATCAAATAGAATAAATTATTGATATCCGGTTCGAAAAGTAATATTAATACTTGTTATTTATCAAATTTAATCATTTTTTTATTTTATCTACTAAAATTTCATCTTTTTCTTTAATAAATTATGAGTTTGGAACCGGATTATTTTAAATATTCATGTTATTTAATAAATGGTGCATAGAAAACAAAATTGTTTTTCTTTGAAATTGAGTTATTACATTTTGAAATTCTTAGAAAAAATATAAACGTATTTTGGTTTAATTCACTTTTATTTTTGGAAATATCTCTTTTTCAAAGCTGAATAATTAATTATTTATTTTTTATATGCATTATATTCCAATTATTTATTTGTTAATATGAGTTTCACAATAAAATTCTGAAAGTAACCACGACGATCATTTTTCATAGAAAGGTCGTCCTTAAAAACACTACTGTAGTATCAGTAGTCAACCGCTTCTTTTACGGTTTCTGTATGAGTACCTTCGAACGAAAGTACCCTTTTCCGATGGAGAAAAGGTAAGGGATTTCAGATATGCGATAAAACGGATTTTGGAGGCATAGGACTTTTCTAGTTTCTGTTTTTTTTTTTTTTTTTTTTTTTTTTTAAAAAAAAAAAAAAAAAAAATCGGGGATTAGACAAAAAAACCAATTCAATTTTTTCGTCAGTATTCAATTTTTTATTTTTGAGAAGGTTTTTTTGTCCATATAAAATTCGATTGGACAAAAACACTAGTTTTTCATTCAATTTGAAATTTTGAATTGGACAAAAAAACCTATGCACTTTAAAATGAAAATTTCTTTTTATCACTATAAATTATATGATTTTAAATTATACCGGCATATTTATAAAAAAGTAATTATTTTGTATTCACAATATTTTGTGATTTGGATGTGGCTCGAAAATGAATCAACAATATCATGACATCAAAATGTGAAAAACTAAATGAAAAATGTTTTAATGATATTATAACGAATATAATATCATATTTATCTAATTAAAAGTTATTTTTAAGATAAAGTTGAAATCGATTATTTCAATCTCTCAGAAAATAAAATAAATAATAGTTTTTTTCATATTTTTGAGATTTATACTGTGAATATGTTTACAATAACAATAAATACCAGAGTATGCATCCAAAATGATTAATAATTTGATTCAATTATTATATCAAAAAAACTTATAAGTCTGAATGAATAATTGAAACCATTATTGAAATGATTTTAAAATGGTTAATGAAACCAATTTTTACTGAATGTATTGAATAATGTAAAAATTATAATCATTTTCAAATTTTAATAATCAAAAGCAGATTTTATAAATTTTTTTATTGTATAAATACTATATGAAGATTTTTATATACTTATATATAGCAGATATTATATAAATATTTCATGATATTTAAAATTTAGTATTTGAGAGGTTTCATATTTTGAGAAAAAATAAAAAATAATTATTGAAAATATTTCTGATATTTTGAATTAAAAATTTTGATAAATAAAAAATATTAAAACTTTTATATCTTTTTTACTACTTAAAATTTATTGATTTAAAAATAAATTTAATCAAAAAAATTATAATTATATTTGTATTTTAGAAAAAAAATATCTTTATTATAATTAAATTATCAAAATCTAAAGCATGAATTTAGGATTATCGTTAATCTCGCATTACCAATGAAATTATTGAACAAATTTTATTCAAAAAAGAATATATAAATTATGTGAATAAAATAATTGACTGATGCTTACATACTAAACAAGGATATGATTATTTCTTTAAAAATAATATTTGAAACTTTGAAGAATTATTAGCAAAAGTGAACTCAAGTGCAAAGAAGATAGGCCATAGTGAGAATTCTTCATTATTATCCTCATAAAAGTACTTCCAGTGCAATTTGTGGAGAATAAAATGTATTTTTCTTTAGGATTACTTATGAAATAGTTTAATTTTACTGTTTTAAGTGTTTATTAAATCTCATTTCTTTACTACTATACCTAAGGAGGGTGAATGATACTTCGTATCATTCACCCTCCTTAACATTAATTAACCCCTTTAACGCATCAACTCACGTTGAACTCACGTTGAACTCATTAAATTTGTCTTCTTTGTATTTACGAATATACAATACGAATTCTAATTGCATGCATTGTCTTATGCTGATTCTCATGTTACGTACGCCAATTATCTTCTCACCTACATCAGATGTCCTCCACTCAGGTGGGTAGTTAAAATAGATTCGATTGAAATGTTCAATGCCATTACGAAAGTAATCTTTATCTCCATCTTCATCTTTGATTGTTATTGCATCCGTAACAGAGTTATACACCGTTTCAATTGGTAATGGTATTGATTCATCTGGTATTGCATCACGTCTATATGACATTTGATGTTGTTTAAACACATGTACCACATTATGTGAAGCGTTGATGTAACAAAAATAGGCACGCTAAAAATATGTTGATATAAATGAAAGTCAAAACACATTATGTAATGGGATTGTAAGTTTTTATCCAGTATGTAATGAAGTATTATGACACATTAAGTTAGATGACGTGAGTTCAACGTGAGATGATGTGGTGAGGTGGTAACATGTGTTGTGACGTGAGTTGGATGATGAGGTGATGTGGTGAGGTGGATGATGAGGTGGTGACATAGGTTTTGACATGAGTTCAACGTGAGGTGACGTGGTGAGGTGGTAACATGTGTTGTGACATGAGTTCAACGTGAGGTGGTGACATAGGTTTTGACATGAGTTCAACGTGAGTTGATGCGTTAAAGGGGTTAATTAATGTTAAGGAGGGTGAATGATACGAAGTATCAGGAACCCTCCTTAGGTATAGTAGTTCTTTATTTGAAAACCGTTCTTAATGCATGTCAACAATAATAAGTAATAAAAAATCTCTCAGTAATGGTAATAAAAATGTCTTTCAGTAGCAATTAAAATGGTTAAACTTTAATAGTCTAATCCGAAAGATTTCTTTTGAACCTCTTCATTCATTTTTTTATGATTTGTTTTTACACTCCTTTAATCATGATTTGTTAAATTTGTTAACATTAACCTGAAAAAGATGTAATATGATTTTAATAGCTGATATTATAGAAATTGGCTTTCTTTCCAAAAGTTATGTAATAGTTGAAATGTTCTATATTTTTATCATAATCTTTCAAGGACTTGATGCTCATATTTTATGCAGTTCTTTATCGACAAACCTCGGTGGTCTTTAATTCGTTTCAAGATTATGTAATAATTTTAATGAGGTAGATAGATATGACTTTATAAGTGTATGCTTGCAAAAAGTTGATGGAATCTTCATAAGCATCTCAGAATCTTTTATTTTCTTATATGGAAAAAATTTCCATATAAATTTATTCATATAATTAAAAAAACTAATTTCTCAAAATATTAAAACTCACATTTAATTCAAAATCTTTAACCTCAGATACTTCATTTGTTTAGTTACAACTGTATTGTTTAACATTTTTTCAGAAGCTAAACCTATTAACATTTCTTCGCATATAAAAAATGACATTGTCTTTTGCTCTCTGATGCATACAGCCTTTTTTGATATCCATATGCATTAAATCTCACAAAGTTAAACCAGTAGACTCACTATCGAGTAAATCACATTATAAAATCACATTCAAAACAAAATTCTCACCAGTAAAAACATTATAGACTTCATTATAATCATGTTATTACTGGTTAAATCAGCGTCTCTATGAATTATATTATACCTAAAATGAGAGGGGTTTTGTGAAAACCATATAAATGGTTCTTTTTATATATAAAATTTATTCCGAATTGATATTGATGAAGATTTTCTTACAGAAGATGTATAAGATATCAATATTTGTAGAAAAAAACAATATTTAAAATGTATAAAAATCGAAAAAATAAGAATTATCTACAAAGATAAGAATCTTATTGGATTTAAAAAGGGTTTGAAAATGCAGGAGAATGCCTTCATTGAAAAATAATAGTAAATCTAAGAATTTTATGGTAGAAACATAATTAATCTCGATTTGACTATTATTATTACCCAATAACATTGGTAAATATCACTTTTTTATATCATCTAAGATATATTTCAATGATTTAATTTATTTTCAGATTCTTTTATTTAGTTTTGCTGTTGTATATTCTCTATTATTTGATGAATTAATGCATTTTTTTATATTTTTGTATGTATCATTGTAAATAAAAATTTTTATTTAATTTTATATATTAAATATAATATAAATTATGTTTATTCTTTTATATTTTCATCATTTTTTGAATTTAATAATTTAAATTAAAAGATAATGATAGTTTTTTTTTACTCAAAAAATTGAATTGTTTTATTTAAAACTTTTTGTTAAATATTTATTCAAATATATATTTCACTTAGTTTCTCATTTAAAATAAATTATTTCTATTAAATAATATTTCAGTGATAATATAACTAATATATAGAATAAATTATTCAATTTTTATGATTAAAAAATGAATTTTATGAGATAAATCATCTTATTTAATAGAATTTCATTATTTTATCAAAATTTCATGCATTACAATCATTTATATTATTATATTTCATTGCAAAATATTACTTTTGAGAATAAATTCCTTTCAAAAAAACTAATATGAAATTTGAGCCAAAAAGTCAGAATAAAATGGAATTTTACAATAAAAAGATGATTATATGATAACTATTAATGAATAGACCAAATAATTCTTATTATTAATATTATACTTCAAATATTCAATTTGAATTTACAAAGTTATTTCTTAATAAATAGTTATAATATATTTAAAAAGGAGATATAATGAAAAATTCATGAGTATAATAGCATTTCAAACTTATTGATCAATTTAATGAATAATGATCTCGATTAAATACCCAAAATATATATAATTTTGCTTTAAATAAAATTATTAATTTATTTAAATTTATATAGTTGGAATTAATTATGGCATTTTTATATATTAAATGAAATATTCATATTTTATTTGTGACCATTTTTCTCTCACAATTTTATTCTATTCAATTTATTTCTGAGAAAATAAAATATTTAAAAACGTACATATCCCATGAATTATTAAAGAATAAAAAGAAAAAGAAATATATTTTGGCATTATTGCTTTTAATATTAACATAATATAAATATTGCTGGTTTTGATGCCAAAAATTTTTATGCTTAAATAATTCTTTGATTATGTATTTTTTGGAATGATTATTGCATGATAGGAGCTCAGATATTTTTTATATGACTATTTGTAAAGGAATATATATATTTTTGTAAACTTTAATATAAAGCATTTTTCGAAATCTTTAATTTGATTATAATTTCGCATAAAAATGCATAATTTCATTTTCAAAAACTAAGTTCTATTTATTTATAATCGAAATTCCTGGAAATGATTGAATTTTATGAACCTTAATTATATCCAATTTTGATTTTTTTAAATTTTTTAAGTATTACGGATTATGATTTAAAAAATGAATCAATAGCTTTATATTCATAATTTATTTTTAAATTTAGTATTTATTTTTTGTTGAATTTTAATTTTTATTTCAATTATTTTATCATTCAAATTTTTTTGAGTATTTTTGTCCAATTCAAATTTCCAAATTGAATGAATTACTAGTGTTTTTGTCCAATCGAATTTTATATGGACAAAAGTACCTTCTCAAAAATAAAAAATTGAATACTGACGAAAAAATTGAGTTGGTTTTTTTGTCCTATCCCCAAATCGGGGATTAGACAAAAAAAAAAAAAAAAATCCTGAAATTTCAAAAAAAAAAAAACAGATGGACAGGATTAATATAAGTGATTTATGATTATGATTCATCAATGCTTACAAAATTTATATTTTTGTAATGGATAAATTGAAATATATAAAATTATAAATGAATGAATGGTTTACAAATTATTTTTTTCTGATAAAAAAACTTTATGAAATATTTCATATCACATTTCATTAATTTTGACAAAATTTTATTTTGTAAAAATGAGTTCTGAAGCATTTGTTGACAAAATGAAAAGTATTCAAAGTTCCCTTCTGGAATTCCTTGAAGAAGAATCAGATGGAGAAGACAAATATGACAATTTCATTAATCTTGTCTCGACTCAACAAATAATTAATGAAAAAGATGAATTTAAAGCATTATTACAATTAATAATGAGCATTGTGAACAATCATCATCGTGTTCAGAATTTTATTTCTAAATTTGAGCGAGTTTTAAGACAATTCAAACAAGATCTCCAAAAATATTTTTCAAATTCAGAAATATTCAACATTTTCAAAGATAACAAGAGAATCCTTCTATTTCTTCTTGAAGAAAAACTGATGATAATTGATGAATACATTTTTTCAATAATTACTAGTTCAGAATATGTTCGAAAGAACTATTGTGAATATTTTCAACCAGAAATCAAACCGTTTCTCACAGAAGAAAACATTGAAAAATACGGCAGCAAGAATGAATTGTTAAAAGATGATAAATTAATTGAACGGATGAACAAAGAAGTTGAAGAAAATTTCTATGAAAAACGACTAGAAGGAGCAAATGATGATTATTTATGTGAATTGATTCGAAATAACGAAATCAAAGAATTTATCAGATTTACAGAACAAAGAAATTTGTCACTTGAAATTTGCATTAAAAGATCAATTTTTGAAACAAACCAACTTTTGACTGATAAATTTGACATCAGTCTGATTGAATATGCATCATTTTATGGTTCGAATGACATCATCAAATACATTGAAAAGAAAGGAGTTGAACTGACATCATCGATGTGGATTTATGCTATTCACAGTTGTAATGCAGAACTGATCAAATATCTTGAAGACAGTCATGTTTCACCACCAAGAAATCAATATGAAAGAATTCTTGAAGAATCGATTAAATGTCATCACAACGAAATTTCGAACTACATCATTGATAATTTAATTAAAGAAGAAGATCTACAAAATAACATTGAAAACAACTGTTATTATAATCTTTATCGATATGAAGTTGAATCTCACAATTATTGTTTTTTCCCAGCAAACATGAAATACAAAAACATGTTTTTTTATTTATGTGAATTTGATTATTACACACTTGTGAAACTTTATTTGACAGATGGAACCATTGACATAAATGCAGCAATTAAAACATCAATCATTCAAATAGCATTTTAAAACAAAAACATTCATAAAATTCAAATCTAACTTTTTTCATGATATTGAAAAATTGAATGGTTTATGGAATTTAACTCGGACATTTAATAATACTGCGTTGATTCTTGCTGCAAATAATGGCCATAAAGAAATTGTTGAACTATTACTAAGGCAAGAAGGCATTGATATCAACATTCAAGACATTTTAAATCAAAAACATTCATAAAATTCAAATCTAACTTTTTTCATTCAATTGAAAAATTGAATTATTTATGGAATTTAACTCGAACATTTAATAGGACGGCGTTGATTCTTGCTGCAAATAATGGCCATAAAGAAATTGTTGAACTATTACTAAGGCAAGAAGGCATTGATATCAACATTCAAGACATTTTAAATCAAAAACATTCATAAAATTCAAATCTAACTTTTTTCATTCAATTGAAAAATTGAATTATTTATGGAATTTAACTCGAACATTTAATGATACTGCGTTGATTCTTGCTGCCGAAGAAGGCCATAAAGAAATTGTTGAACTATTACTAAGGCAAGAAGGCATTGATATCAACATTCAAGACATTTTGAATCAAAAACATTCATAAAATTCAAATCTAACTTTTTTCATTCAATTGAAAAATTGAATTATTTATGGAATTTAACTCGGACATTTAATAGGACGGCGTTGATTCTTGCTGCAAATAATGGCCATAAAGAAATTGTTGAACTATTACTAAGGCAAGAAGGCATTGATATCAACATTCAAGACATTTTGAATCAAAAACATTCATGAAATTCAAATCTAACTTTTTTCATTCAATTGAAAAATTGAATTATTTATGGAATTTAACTCGGACATTTAATTATACGGCGTTGATTCTTGCTGCAAATAATGGCCATAAAGAAATTGTTGAACTATTACTAAGGCAAGAAGGCATTGATATCAACATTCAAGACATTTTGAATCAAAAACATTCATGGAATTCAAATCTAACTTTTTTCATTCAATTGAAAAATTGAATTATTTATGGAATTTAACTCGAACATTTAATAGGACGGCGTTGATTCTTGCTGCAAATAATGGCCATAAAGAAATTGTTGAACTATTACTAAGGCAAGAAGGCATTGATATCAACATTCAAGACATTTTAAATCAAAAACATTCATAAAATTCAAATCTAACTTTTTTGATTATATTGAAAAATTAAATGATTCATGGAATTTAACTCGAACATTTAATGATACTGCGTTGATTCTTGCTGCCGAAGAAGGCCATAAAGAAATTGTTGAACTATTACTAAGGCAAGAAGGCATTGATATCAACATTCAAGACATTTTAAATCAAAAACATTCATAAAATTCAAATCTAACTTTTTTCATTCAATTGAAAAATTGAATTATTTATGGAATTTAACTCGAACATTTAATAGGACGGCGTTGATTCTTGCTGCAAATAATGGCCATAAAGAAATTGTTGAACTATTACTAAGGCAAGAAGGCATTGATATCAACATTCAAGACATTTTGAATCAAAAACATTCATAAAATTCAAATCTAACTTTTTTCATTCAATTGAAAAATTGAATTATTTATGGAATTTAACTCGGACATTTAATTATACGGCGTTGATTCGTGCTGCATATAATGGCCATAAAGAAATTGTTGAACTATTACTAAGGCAAGAAGGCATTGATATCAACATTCAAGACATTTTAAATCAAAAACATTCATAAAATTCAAATCTAACTTTTTTCATTGGATTGAAAAATTGAATTATTTATGGAATTTAACTCGAACATTTAATAGGACGGCGTTGATTCTTGCTGCCGAAGAAGGCCATAAAGAAATTGTTGAACTATTACTAAGGCAAGAAGGCATTGATATCAACATTCAAAACATTTTAAATCAAAAACATTCATAAAATTCAAATCTAACTTTTTTCATGATATTGAAAAATTGAATGATTTATGGAATTTTGAAATAAAATATTCACAAAGCTGCCATTGACCTTGCAAGAGAAAAAAATCATCCAGAAATTGTTGACCTTCTATCTAAATGGCCGATCAAAATAAAACCCTAAGGCGAGAAATTGAAGTCTTAATGATTACAGATACTAATTTAATATCGTAACGTAATTTTTTATCGTAACGTTATTTTTTTTATTAGAACAATTTTAAAATATAAAAATCTAATTTTCTAAATATGTATTGAAGATAATTTATTATAAATTATATCAATATATTTGTTACGTAATAAGTAATATATCATATCATAATAAATATGAAATTCTTCCATATTGAGTGAGTTTTTCATTAAATTAAACAAAAAAATAAAAATGAATTATTTCATGATACATCGAATTACCTTTCAATTTAAACAAATACATAGCATCTATATGCAATAGCAATTAATATTTCTTCATAGTGATTAATTGTAAAACTATTCGATTGTGATAAAATAGAACAAAACAAAATTAAACGACCGTTTAAAATTATATTAAAAAATAAAATATAGTATTTCTATGAATAGTCCTTATTATATTTAAAAGAATACCATATTTTTAGATTTATAGACAAAATACAATACATTTGTAATTCTAACATTTACTTTTGAATTCAAAAAGACAGTTTATTTATGTAAATTTTTCCAATATAGAATCAAAAACAAGGTGATCTATTTTTAAAGTTTCCTATAGGATTTTTTCTAAAATAGCAAATATGTTATAATAGTTGGCAGTGAACTATCAATAATATTAATAATTATATCATGAAAAAATAGGAAGGAGAACAAAAAAAGTTAGATTATTCGAACAACTGTGAAAAGTTTAAAATTCTTATTTTCTCCAAATTTTTGTTTACTATTTACAGAAAAAAATATGGTTTAAAACATCGATAGAGACAAATAAATGTCATGATAAATGTTTTAATTTGCGTTATTGAGTTGTTTTTATGAAAAATTTTATATTAAATAAATAATTATTTTTTTAAAAAAAAATATGAATGAAAAAGGAATTAAAGTTTCTTAAGGAGTCTTTAATATCTAAATACTAGCCTAAAACATTTGATATATAAAATTCTCTTCGAAAAAAATAATTAAAAAAGTTTTCATGTACGTTTGAAATATTTATGAAATTTTGCTTGTTTCAATCAAAATGCACATATCTCATTTATAAAATATTATTTTCATGAATTATTAGAAATATATAAGCTGTTATATGCAATTAATACTGAATGATTGAAGATAATACTGATTTTTATAAAAATTACTGAGGTTCTTATTATTGAGAAATTTAAAAAACAAATAATTAAAAATTTTCATAAGAAAGAAAACATAAATAATAGAATTTAATCCGGATATATACTTATTTATAATATGGGTTATATATATTAAAATATCAATTGATTTTAATAACTTAAGCTTGCTAAAAAGACACATTTATTTTTTAATATAATTTTAAACGGTCGTTTAATTTTGTTTTGTTCTATTTTATCACAATCGAATAGTTTTACAATTAATCACTATGAAGAAATATTAATTGCTATTGCATATAGATGCTATGTATTTGTTTAAATTGAAAGGTAATTCGATGTATCATGAAATAATTCATTTTTATTTTTTTGTTTAATTTAATGAAAAACTCACTCAATATGGAAGAATTTCATATTTATTATGATATGATATATTACTTATTACGTAACAAATATATTGATATAATTTATAATAAATTATCTTCAATACATATTTAGAAAATTAGATTTTTATATTTTAAAAATTTTCTAATAAAAAAAATAACGTTACGATAAAAAATTACGTTACGATATTAAATTAGTATCTGTAATAAAAATTTATTACTACACTATAATCATAATCATATTTTTATTTTTAATTGAATAGTATTTTTATATTATATTATTGTGACTTTTTATTCATGAAATGGAGGACATGAATTTTAAACTTTCTTTGCAAAGATTTTCTCTGATTAGAAAAAAAAAGGTAGACTTTTTTTTGGACAAAATCGGCACCTTTTACAATAACCGTTTTTTGTAAAGTCCAAAATCGGCACCTTTTACATCAAATAAACATTCAAAATCAATTTTTTACAAAAATGAAAATAAAAAAAAAAAAATAATTATATATAAATGTTTATTAAAATAGAATTATGATAATATTTGGATTAGTTTTAATCTATTTTTTATATAATTATGAATAATAAATGAAAAAAAGAAAACTATCCAAAAGTATTCCTATAGAGTTAAATTGAACAATTCATATGAAAATAATTCATTTGATTACTGCGAGCAAGGTCACACATGTGTGTATTAGTATTTCATTTCAATTTGATATCTGCCAGAAACAAAGACAAATAAAAATAATAGCTACATGACTATTTTCTGGGCTTAATAGACATACTTTTGGCTACAAATCACTAAAAATGAAAAAAATTCTGATATAAAAAATAAGTTTTTTTGCTAATATGATATTCTAATTAATGTACAGTGAATTGAGATTATGATCATGTAGAACACATCATCGATAAAAGTCTGTATTACCTCGAGCTTGCTGTATATATGAATGCTTTAATATAAAAAAAAAATGATTTTCAATAAATAAATGGTCATACGTTTATTGTTTTTTTAACAAATTCTATTGATATATTTTGAATAGATAAATGGCCTGCTGATTTTGTCCTTTTTGGAGTCTACCAAAAAAAAAAAAAAAAAAAAAAAAAAAAAACAAGAAAACTAACGCGCGATATAATTATAAATCATTTAATAAACTATAATCATTGAACATACATAAATGTTTTTTGTATTTTGAAATTCAATTAATAATGAATATCATTTAATGACAACTTTTTGAGCTTTGCTCAAAAAGTTGTCATTCTTGATATCTATTAGGTATAATATTTCATTTATTTTCTTCATGGAAGTTGATTTATGTAAGTTTTGAAAAGAAATCAAATTTGAAAATAATAAAGGGCCACTTTTTGAGCGAAGCTCAAAAAGTTTCCAAGCATAAGATTCATTTCGGTTATGTAATAACTTGGTTATGGCTGGTTTTGATGTTTGAATATCTGAATTGAGGAAATTGCAAGAAACGCCACTTTTTGAGCTTCGCTCAAAAAGTGTCTATGCTTTAGATAATAATGGCGTAATAATATATTTTTCTTTCAAGAAAAATGTTCTATTTTAAGCAAGTATTCTATAAAAAAAAACGATTAAAATAAATAGAAAAATAATTGAGTGTCAATTTGGTTTCTCTTGTCATAAACATTTTGCATCAAAAAGTTATTTTATTTTTTATCTTTAAGAAAAAGTTATGTTTTATTTTTTGCTCCAAGAAAAAGTTCATGATTATTTTTCGTTCTATCAAATTGTGGAAACTTTTTGACCGAAAAAAAAAACAAAATAAACAAAAAAAAATTAAATATACTATATGATATATGAAAAAAAAAAAAACTCCCTTAAACTAGTTTTCAGCGGTTATACCAAAATTTAAGAAAACAAGGCCAAAATAAAGGTGCGAGAACTATATATACAAAAAATAACCGTTTTTTAATTTTTCAAATATCTCATAATATTTTAAATATTTCATACTATTTCAAATAAATATAATATATATTTATTGCATAATAATTGAAAAATAATATTTTATTTCTTTAACCTCATTATAGAGACTGGAAAATGCATATCTATTTTTGGGAACAAAAAACTAAATAATTCAATAAATAATTGTTATTTTTGTTTGATAGATGCTTATTAATGTTTTTAATTATAGTTGGTGGACATAATTCTGTTTTGGAGACATAATTATGTTTTCACATCATTTCTATATATTCAAATTGGACTTTTAAAAAAACAATTGTAGAACAATTAATATCATATTGGATACATTCTATTCCCCGATTTTCATTCACTTTTATCAAACTAAATTTGATCATAAATATGATATCGAATTTTTAATTTCTGAATATTTTTTTATTATTTGTAAAAAACTATAATTTACTTTTAATCTATAATTAAAATGTATCATTATTATTTATTGAAATAAAATAGATAATTAAAAAAAATGGTTTCATTTTCATTTCACTACTCAAAAAACATATTTCATATCACATTTCATGCTTTTACCATAAAAAAAAGGTTGTTTTAATTTGCTCTAACATAGTTATTATTTTAGAATATAATGTATATATTATATTTCAGAAAAAAATTTATTGAAATAATTATTATATAAAAAGAAAAAGTATAGAGGGGTTACTTTTTGTATATACAATGTAATTACACAGGACGATAGAAATTACATATGTAAATACATACAGTAAGGTTGTAAAATTCAAAAACGTCTCAAAAGAGGAAAATCTACTTTTTCATAGAAAACGATTAAAATGAATTTAAAATAAAAGTCAAAATAACGTATTTAATTCAAATTTGGATTTTCCTTTTATAGCGTTGCAAAAATGGAAAATCCACTTTTTGAATGATGCTCATTTTTTCATATAGAGATAGGAAAGCACTATTTGATGAATATAATGTCGCAAACAGCTGTGTGATAAACTTTATCATGGAAATATTATTTCTTAAAATGGTAGGTTTAAACAAGATTTTCTCTCTATTTCTTTATTTCTTTCATTTTTATTAATGAAAATTTTTTTCTCAAAAAGTCGATTTTCCTATTTTGAAACGTTTTCCAATTTTGAAACCTTACTGTATGTAATTTTCCGTTTATTTTTTTATTTGAGAAATACTTTTATCTTCAAAAATTTAATCAATTAAAATAAAAAAAGCATGAATATAAAGTAGAAATTATTTTTATTCATTTATTATTGCTAATAAATTATTAAAACTTTGTTATTTCTTTGATCATTCTTTTGATGGTGTAAAATGACACTTTAATTTTATTATAAATTTCTGATTTTATTTGGAATTATTATGATTGGCCCAATCGTTTTGATTTATTTATTCGATGTATTTGAATTATTTTATAATAGTCCCGATGTACAAAACCTTTTTTTCTATGATATTTTGCTTCTAATTATATCTCTCAGATAGAATCATCTGTGATAACATAGTTTTTTGATCAAAATCAGCAAGAGTTAATGAAAAATAATATATATCTTTATATTCTGAATAAAAGTATTGTTTTAAACATAAATAACTGATTTACATCAAAACTTTTGATTTTATAAAAAGTTACGTTAAAATGTTACGTTAATAAAAAATGTGATGTAAAAAAAGTAAAGATTAGGTTAACCATATGTAGGCTACTCATTTTTTTGAAATTAAAAAGTGCATTTTTTTCGATTAATTTTTAGAAATATTCAATAAATTTAAAATATGAAATTGTATACACAATACATATTTATTTTATCTTAATTAGAACACATAATATATATTAATCACGAACTTTTTTTCTGCTTCATTATTTCAAATATCACAAAATCAAGTTTATGTAATTGTGGTTTGGAATAATTTTTAGATTGATATATAGATATGTATAATAATATTTAAATTAAAATATGCTTCCGAAAAGGATTTATTCCAAAAAAGTTGAAACAAATATTAAAATTGATATATCACAACTTACAATAGACCTATAGATATATTTTGGATATATTATATTCTCCATCGTCCAAGCTACAATTTGATATCATTTGTTTATTTCTAACTCTAAAGATAAAGTTTAGTTGAGAATTTATATTGAAAAAGTTGAATTAATAAACGGAATGATTCAATTTCCTATGACGCCAAATGAAATTATAAACGGTCAAGTGTAAAAATTGCTAATAAAAATTATATATTTAAACTATAAATATATCATAGATAATTGATTAAAAATTATTAAATCAAAAGAATGAAAATTCATTGATTTTTCATTCAATTCCTATTGAAATTATAAAAATAGAGGCATGTCAACCAAAATTCTACTCGATAAATTTTTTTGAAAATGATAATATAAGATTTAAATGATGTATATTAAAACTTTTCCTCTTGAGCAAACGAAAACTTCTATACAGTTTTTAGTTTTCATTCAAATCATCATTTTTAACACAATATCTTCAATTCAAAAAGTAGATATATTCAAATTTGATATATTGAAAAATGAATTCTCTTTCATTTTTGATAAGATCAAGATTGAATACCATTTCAATTTGAGAGAATTTCTATTGAATAGCTTTTCAATTTGAGAGAGGGTTAATTGAATATTCTTTCAATTTAAGAAGAATAAATAAGTTTTATTTATAACTTGGAAATTGAATTATCAAAAATTTATATTATGATATAAATATACTTAGAGATTAATTAAGAATTTTTATAAGTAATTATATTTGCATGTCACAAAAAATTTAAAATAAATATTTTAAAATATTTTATTTTGATTTTAAAAAGTAGGTAAAATCATTATTTGATTTTTAATAAAGAAGTATATAATTTTTATTAATCCACAAAATAAATTTCTGCTCTAATATTCTTAAATATTTATTTAAAATATAATTATTTGAAAAAGTTCGATCGGTAAAAATAAAAAATGATTTATTTCAAAATTTTTTTTTTATAATTTTAAAGTTAAATGAAATGAATTTATAATAAGTTCTATAAATCCTCTAAAAATCATATTTTGAGCACTAATTATATTTTATTTTTTCAATGAACTATCAATTGAATTGTAGGCTTGTTAAGTCTCGATTTTCGATATCGATAATTGATTCATTTTTCTGATATCAATATCAAATCAAAAATTTTATCTCTGATATCAATAATGAATAAAAATAAAAGATCGATTATCAATATTGAAAATTTTTTAACGTATTAAAATTTTGTAAACTTTTTTAACTGATTACTTCACATATCCGTTATAAAATTTAATAAAATCTGATTCTTTTCCATAATAAGTTAGAATATATTTATTTTATGCCATTAAAATACTATTTTTAATGGTTTTTTCAGGTATTAATTTCGATTAATCAAGATTCGATATCAAAAGCATATTTTTTTTGTATCACATTTCATACTTGATAATCGAATTCATCAATTAAAAGTTCCAATCGATAGCATTTTATTATCGATTATCTGAGTTAAAAAAAGTGCCAAACCTGATAATTGATATCAGAATAACAAGCCTATTGAATTGAAAGTATAATATTAGTGTATATTGAAACGTATAAAAGAAAATCCAAATATAATTATTAAAATGGCTGTTTTATATTGATTAAAAAATGAAATATGATTAGTATCACAGCTATTTGAAAATAAGACGTTTTATGTTTAGATATTTAAAGAACGTATAGAGTAATCATAAAAACCATTAGTAATTTGTTAATATTATTAAGTTATAAATGTAAAGAATCTTGGATCTTATATTTCTATAGAGTGGATAAAATGAAAAATCAAAATTGATGTTTTTTACCTAAAAACTATTAATTTTTATTGTACAAACTAAATAATTGGATTCCAAAGATCATAAGTACATTCTTCTTTTTTATACTAATCTTTTATAATTGGACTTATCTTATTTTCTACTTTCACTTTTTGAGAGCTTTTTTTTTTGGTTGATATCCCTCTATAAAAATTAATAAAAATACCATTCAATTATTTTTCAAATTAAAAAAGTCGATTTTAAACTTTATCTTTTATATTTGAAAAATATTTCCTATCAATTATTATTTAATTATATATGCTTTATTTAAATATACCAAAAAAATAAAAAACTTGTAGAAAGCCTACATCAGCATTACTTTTGCTTTTTCTCAACTCATCTTCTTCATTTTGGTTTGTTACTTTTGCTTTTTCATTTTGCTCTATACCTTTCATGAACCAGAACATAGCTTCATAAATGTTGTCACCATCGTAACCATGATCACAAATCTCATATGCAATAGTTTCTATGAGGTCGTTCTTGCTAACAAAAAAGTCATCTTCTTCTGTGATCTCTTCATTTACAATCAGGCTCAGGAGTTCATATAATTTTGGTGTTGGTGTATCTTCTAGTTTTGTCATTTGCGTTGTTTTATGTTTGATAAAAAAATAAAGAAAGAAAAATTATGTTTAATAAATGGAATTCAGAATTTAGTCACAAACAAAAACCATCTAAAAATATTCTCGATTTGGACCATAACTTAATGGTAATTCGTTAGTGGAAAAGTTATGAGGTTCGAAAAATAGAAAGTCCGACATTTTTTATTATTAATGCTTTTCATAAATTATAACCATAAACTTGTGAATTATTAATGGAAAATCAAAAGGGTTCGACCTTTGGCGGTTATCAAATTCTAAAATTATACAAAATTATTAATAAATAATATTGGCATTACCAATAACATGATGCAATTTTAAATATGAAGCCGATTCTATTAGCCAAAATAGAGATATTTCACAAAAAAAAATAAAAACAGAAAAAGTTTAACTTTTGAAAGGGGAAAATATTTTTGAGTTCTTATCTAATTTCCACCATTCAAAGAGATTTTGGGAATTTGTAAATATCCAAATATATAAATATTTTGTAACATTTATGTCATATATTCTTTTTTTAAAATTTTATTTACATCTTTTAAATTAATTAAAAAGTAGTTAATTAAATATCAAGTAAGATAAATTTATTTATGAAAAATAAAATTGAATTAATACGTTATTATAATTAATTCTCAATTGTGATATACATATAAACTGAGTAAAAATGTAAATTAATATTTTATAATAATATATATATAATTTATATTATATATAATAAATATATTATCATTAATATGATGATATAACTAATATATTATCCAAATAATAAGTATTTGTTAATAAATAAAATATATTTTTAAAATTCTGATATTATCAAAATAATTTTTTCAAAAACTAGAATTTTATTCAATTATTAATTCAAAATTTTTATTTATAAAAAACAATAATTTCTTGAATATCAATAATATAATTTGTTAAAAATTATTATTATATTTCAAGTTATATATAAATAATGTAAATAATAAATCATTTAAGAAAAAGCCTCAAATATCATAATAAAAACACTTATTTTAATGATTTATGGAATAAATAACAAATTTTTTGTTTTTTAAGATATATTAAATGAATATAGATTTTATCAGATATTGATTTAAAAATTTATTAAATAGAAAGAATATTTAATTTTTAAGATATTATTATTTTTCAATCAAAAAAAAATTGTGAGAGTCGACCCCTTTTGGAAAATCTATAAAAATAGATGGGTTAACCGCCAAGAAAATGTCAAAAAAGTATTTTTATAAAGATTTGATTAAATAAAAAAATTATTCTAATTCTTTATACATAGTAATATATATTTGTATGCTCAAATTTAAAATTCGCTTATTTTGCCAAGAATTATAGAGGAAATAAAAATTCAATCAAAAAATTTGAAAATTACCACTTTTTCATATAACCAGAATTCTCTTTCAAGCCAAAATATCTTATGAATTAAATAATAGAGTGCAAAATATTTAAATAAATTATAATTATAAAATATGAAATAAATTAAATAAATTATAAAAAAACCAAAAAATGATATCTCTACAATATAGAATTAAATCAAATAAAATAATATATTAAAATATGAAATTTGTTAGGAATTGTTTATTTATAGAGTAATATTTTCTGGCAAGGCTTGCTAGTTACCTAACCAGCAAGGTGCTCACTTTTTGATAACAAATACACTTCATTCACTTTTTGAGAAAAAATATTTTCAAAAGAGACATATCAGCTTTTTCAATCATCAACCGTTTTTATTTTTGAATAGAACGGTAACTATTTTCAATGACTTTGGCGCCATTTTAAACATTAAGGCCGTAAAAAGCATTTCTATGATCTTACTATAGTTATATTCAAGTTAACTTTTATTCTTTCTAACACCAGATAGCTTTTATTAGATTTATTTTCGAAGACTACTAATCTCAGATTGATATTCCCAAATTATCATTTTCAAATTGTTATTATCAAGTCGTTATCCACAGATTACTTATTCTCACGTCATTTATTCTCAAATTACTTGTTCTCAGGATGTTATTCGAAGATTACTACTTTCAAATTTCCATTCTCAGGTTGTTATTCTCATATCTTTATATTCATACCAAATCTCTCAGATTAGTGCTCTTAGATCACATGGATCGGGTTATTTTCTTCAGATTGCTATTTTCAAATTACCATTCTCAGATTACCATTCTATATTCACTATTCTCAAATGGCATGCGATTAATTTATACACGACTAAACTATATAATAAAGATTTAATTATTTTAAATAGGTATTCATTCGTATAAATATAGTATTAAATATAGTATTATTTCTTTTTTTAATTATTTTCTTTTAAATTTTAAAACTTTTTGAAACAACTCATTGAAAAAATTCTATAAAATTAGACTTTAGCTTAGGTTTTGCTACAAATTATGTGCAAATAAGAAAAAAATATATAAAAGATAATAATGAGTTACTTTATTATATATAAACATTACGTTAAAATGTACAAACTAATTACATACAGTTTGAGGATATCAATTTGGAAATAGGAAACTGAGAATAACATCATGCAAGCAAGTAATCGGAGAAAAAATAACACGTGAATAGCTAATCTGAGGATTATAACCAAAAAACAATAATCTGAGAATATTAATTTGAAAATAGTAAACTGAGAATAAGAACCTATGAACAATAATCTAAGAATAATAACCTGAGAGATAGTAATCATAGAATAGTAATTGAAAAACAGTAAACTGAGAATAGTAGTCTGAGAATGGAAATTTGAAAGTAGTAATCTTCGAATAACATCCTGAGAACAAGTAATTTGAGAATAAATGACGTGAGAATAAGTAATCTGTGGATAACGACTTGATAATAACAATTTGAAAATGATAATTTGGGAATATCAATCTGAGATTAGTAGTCTTCGAAAATAAATCTAATAAAAGCTATCTGGTGTTAGAAAGAATAAAAGTTAACTTGAATATAACTATAGTAAGATCATAGAAATGCTTCTTTACGTCCTTAATATTTAAAATGGCGCCAAAGTCATTGAAAATAGTTACCGTTCTATTCAAAAATAAAAACGGTTGATGATTGAAAAAGCTGATATACCATCTCTGAATTTTTTGGCACTTTTCTTCTTTGAAAAAGCTGGATCAGTATTTTCCATTCAAAAAGTGGGCACCTTGCTGGTTAGGTAACTAGCAAGCCTTGCCAGAAAATATTACTCTTATTTATATATTACAATAAATGAAATTTTAACAGTTAAACGTAGTGTTATTTCATAAAATTATTGATATATATTTCATAAAAAAAAAAAAAAAAAGTAATAAATGCTTGCTTACTTTTGATTGTTTAACCATTTCTTAATAGATGTTTATGGTTATTTTTCTTCAATTTTTGTTTTTCATGAGGAGAAATAATAAATCTTTGAAAATATCTTTCATTTAATGTTTTTTAATATTTTTTTGAGGGTTTTATAGAATAAAATTGAATATTTGGTTGATCATAAGGAGTTTAAATCCAAAATTATATCAATTAATGGCCTTTTATAATGATTTTATATTAGTAAAAAATGTAATTTATATCACATGTCATCAAAACTTTGATCTCTTCTAACTCCTGGCAAAATAAAGGAAATTTTTTTTAATAATTTTTTTTTTTTTAATAATTTTTTATTATTCATAAATACTGCTATATTTATTTAATAATTTATTTTGCATTGATCTTTAGATTTTTTATTTCTCTCAATTTTATGACAACGGTTGAGCGGTTGACCCCTATGAAAAAGTGTTTTCAAAATATGACAAAAATCTATCATACAAAATTAAGAGGATGTCCCACAGAAATATAATTCAATTTTTTTCAATGATTTCTATTTTATTGTTGTTCAAAATAAGAAAAATCAAATAAATGTAAACGATAAAGTTTAAATCTACTTATAATTTAGCTGAATGACTGATTCGTGAAAATAATATAATTCTCAATATCTTTGACTTGTAAATATATTTTTTTGTTTTGAAAGGATATACAGCATTAGTAACATGATTATATTAGTAATTTGCATTTTTGCGCCACAGTTTTGATTTTCTTTTGTAAAAACAAGATCATCAAGTTGTTTTGATTGAAACAAAAAAAATAGTCTATAAATATTCTATTAATCATTATTTTATTTTTTATTAATTTTATTAAATTATAAATTGATATATTAATCAAAAATTTATCGAGTTAAAATTAAGATATTAGCAAATAAATTTGCTTAATCATTTTTGACCAAATACTAATTCAAAAAAAAGCAAATTTCAATGGCTCAGTAAGATAAATTTAAAATTTTTAACGTTCATTTTGGTTTATATTTTTTTTATAAGAAAACATGAAGCAATCAAAAGCAAAAAAATCAATTATAGAAATATAATAGATCGAATAGATCCGATATTTGGAAATAAAGGATAGTTTGCTAAGCTTATTACTAGAATTCAGATAATCATATACAACTTGGAAAGAAATTTATCTTATTAAATGATAGTATCATTATTTATATACTCCAAAAATTAGGATTTCAGATTTTTAAATTACAAAAAGTTGGTAATTGCATAAAAGAAATTACCTATTCTATTTAATTTCAAAATATTTACGACCTAAACAATAAACTTAAGTTGAATTTTTATAAATACTTCATAAGTTCACACGATTTTGGTACTAGCTCATCTTCTACTGCAAAAAATTGAATAAAAACAATGAATAATAATGAATAAAAACAATTTTCAAGAAATTATAATTATTTTTAATAATTACTTTTGATTTTTATCATTTATTTGCTATAATATTCTTTCTTATGGGTTTTCTTTTCAGAATCTTAAATAAATCATATTAATTTGCACAAATATATTAAAAATCAAGAGTTTTACTTTCAGAGGATTATTTTTAAATATAAATTTCATTAATAAAAATCAATATTTCAATTAAATTAAGCCAAAAAAAATATTTTTTTTATTTTTTTATTTTGATGAATCATATTCAAAATATTGAAAAATAATTCAATTTTGAAACAAAAGTTTATTTGTTGCATATATTAAATTTTCTTCGACAAAATAATAATTATATAGTTTATATAATTTTAATATAAAATATTAAAAACAATATCAAAAATATGGAAGAATCTATAGACTATTTAGTTTGTGTGACATCCTCAAAATTTCTAATTTTGAAAAACGAGTTTATTTTATTTCAAATTAGATGCAGTATTAATCATCTATATGAATAAAAAAAAAAAAAAAAAAAAAAAAGAATAAACAGAATTTTATTTTATAATTTCCATGCATTCTTCATCATTGTAACGAAGTACTCATCAGATTCAATTGATGGGCTGATTTCACGGTAATAGTCAATGAACTCATCTCTTGTGATCTTTCCATCACCATCGTCATCATACGACCTTAATAAATTAGCAAAAATTTCATTTGCTGTAGTTTTTCCCATTTTAATAAGCTCACTTGTCTTAGGATTGTGAATGGCTTCAAGATCGGCAATATCAACTAATCCGGTTCCCTCAACATCAAGCTTATCGAATGCTTTGTTGATCCATTTAATTCTTTCGTCGTTTAATGGGGGAGCCATTTGGTAGAGAAATTCGTCGTAGCTAATTGTACCATCTCCGTTACGGTCGAGTAATCTTTCCAATTCTCTCATTTCTGTTTTATTTAAAATAATGCCAACTTCAGACATTAATCTTGGAAGTTCATTATGAAGGTTGATTAAGTTATCGCTATTTTCATCTGCAACCTTAAAAAGTTTGCCAAGCCCTTTGATACCAACAACACCTCGTTCAACAATACGTTGGCGAATCCTATTCATCAAGGCATCGAGTTGAATGTATTGGCGCTTAGGGGGCGTTAATGTCATTTGCTTGTTTTGAAAAAAGTAAACGTTTAGATTTTTTTTCAATTCAAATTATCTGTTTAATAAAATATACGTTATTAATTGTTCTTTTTGCAAATATTTTTATTTTTCACTCAATAATATTGTCAAATACATTTTCTCATAAAAATTATCAACTTTTTCAATTAAATGCATTTGATATATCAAACAATCACTTTTTGGTGGTATCATAACTGAGTGATGCTCTTATTTTCGTTGCTTTTTGCGTATTCCTCATAAATAATATTTATTCTCTATTGGAAAATACAAAGTTATTTTCCTAAAATTTTCTTATTATTTTCGCGTTACAAACTTTTTGACGATACGCATGAAATATTTAAACAGCAAAGTAATACTTCATTCATAATAATACACGCATAAAAAAAATTTTTTTTGAATTCAGTAATGCTGAAAAATAGTTAAATTAGCCGTGATACTTATTCATTGTTACGATATGTTTAAATTTTGATTTTGGACTAGAGGTATATCTTTCGATTATTTTACTTTACTAATATTTTCTTTTAAAAATTGAATTCACTGATGTTTACTGTATTCTTGTTATGCTTATTATGATGTTAATATTACTTCGAAAACAACCTTTTTATATTTATATCTTCTCTATTTTTTTGGGTTACTATTCTTATTTACCGAAATTTCATAGAAAAAAGTGGATTAAAAAAAGGAATGTTAAAATGCTAGGAAATTAAGCCATTATAAAGGACATACAATTACTTTAATGCCATAAATCATTTAAGGTACAAATGTAATACGTTACGCAACCGCTATTTTTTTTTGACACCAACTTTTTGAATAAAAATTTTTGTTTTTAATTCTCAAGCTATTTATCGCTATATTACTTCTTTTAAAATATATAACCATACTATTTATTAATTATAGATCATAATTGATTTAATTGTTGATGATTAATTGATTTATTTTCAGTCTCCACCACTGAATTTACAGATTCATTTCAAAGTAATTACTAGAATTGTATATAATAACTTCCAATGTTTTATTGTTTGACTACTGATGTTTTAGCAACAAATTACTTGTATTTTATTGATTAATTACCGTTCTTATAATAATTCTTTATAAATCTTTTTTGCAATCAGAAAGACTTTTAGTTATTTTCTTTTTTATTTCATTTGAAGTAGAGTAAAATGATATGAAATTTATAATAATTATGAACTAAATGCTAAATGGTAAAATAAATAAGTTTACTTAATAGACGAAATGTTAATTAAAATATAAAATGTTCAAATTTGTTTTGAAATAAAAAAGAAAATAACTAAAAGTCATGTGGATGAATATAAGAAACTAACAAAACATTATTAGATAAAACTAAAAAAGGAACTAATTATAAAGAAATTGGTGTTTTGAGTAAAATATTGTTATCTTATAATAGTTTCCTATTTTTGAGTATTATTGACAATTAATTATTTTTTGATTAATGAATATTAATAAACGTATTGAAAAAGCTTTTTTTTTAGTATTGATAATTATTTGATAATCTTATATAGTTTGACTTTTGAAAAGATTAAAGATATTGATCCCAGGCATTCATCAAAGTAAATATTGGCAAATCTTTCCATGATTCTTGTAAGTAGTATAGCGATCTTTTCATACCTATAATTTTTTCATCATTGTCTAAAAGTAGTCTTCTGATTTTTGAGTTTGTCATACTTTTGAGTGGCGCGAAAATTGCTATAACATAAAAAGGATCTAACTTCCATTTACGTGACCAACGAACCATTGTACTTCGTGGAATACCAAATTCATTCTTGATAATTGTGAAAATTTTCCTCTTGTTCATACTTTCATCATTGAGTAATCTAAAGTATCTTGCTTTTGCTCTATTGACTCGTTTAGGATATAAGTGGTACTTTCTATGAGGGGAATGGAACTTTATCTTCCCCATTGCTAAAATAAACGATAAAAAGTGTCACTTTTTCAATAAAAAGTATTTTACAATATAAAAACTATTTTAATTCTGATTATATTTATAATTTAAATTAATAAAACTAACATATAAATGCTTTACATATATATTTATTCCTTAAAAGAAAATAAATTTTTATTGTTTTATAGCAGTTAATTAAATGTATTTTTTTTTTTTTTTTTTTGTTAACCTTATTGAAATTTCGCAGTTAACAAAAAAAAATTATGCTAACCAAAATAACGTACACCAAAATAACCATTTGTAGCGAGTTGGGGTATAATTATTTAATTCTTTAATTTATTCCAAGTTTGATATTTTATGTAAAAAACAGTTTTATTACTATATAATGAGTATACATATATGATAGAGATGAGTAAAAAATCTTATTATACATTAAATTATAGTAAAAATAAGAAATGCTACTTATTTTGTCGATTACTTCTATTAAAAAAGATGCTTTTAAATTTTAGCACAGATTTATCAACTCATATGTATTGTTAAAATATAAAATAAATATTAATATTTTATTCAGATAAGAATCAAGTTTTGCCTAATTTGTTCAAATGATATAGTTTCCCATAATATTTTCAAATTATTTATAATATTATATTACTAATATTAATAATTTATTTTTAAATGTAATAAGTTAGTACCAATTAAAATATTCAATAATATATAAAATTGATTTTGCATATTTTACAAATTATATTTTCAATAAAAAATCGGTTATTAAAAACCTTAATCTCAAATTTCTATTCAATTATTTTATTTTTTGAGTATTTAATTAAAAATTGAATTCTATATTTTCTATGTCTCATCTTCCAAATTTCTTCACAATAAATAAACTTTTTTTAATTTAAAAAGTAGTGTAGGGGAGATGCGTCTGACCCCCAGATACGAAAATGGTCGAAATGGCCCTTAAATGGGTAGTTACGAGCATGGAAACGCGTTTTCGAAAAGTCCCCAAAAGAGCCCCAAATGGGCCTTAAAAGGGCTGTTTTCAGCACTCCGACGAGTTATGCCTATCGGAAATTCCTCGACGTGACATGTCCATCATGTATTTCTCGCGTGAATCGCACACTCGGAGGGTCTAGTTACGGTGCTCGAAATGGACGACCCCCAGATATGAAATTCGTCGAAAATGGCCCTTAAATGGGTAGTTACTAAGAGATCCTCGTTTGTGACCATTTCGTGGTGGTTATGCCAGTAGTGATAGTGTATCAATAATCCAGGTCAGATAGAATCCACTTAAAACGCCCATAAATGGCCCATTTTTGGGCCCATATTCGGGTTAAAATTCAAAATCCACATATGGGACCCATACTGCATACTACCCCAAAACGCCTTTAAATGGCCCATATTCGGGCCCATACAAATTCCGAAAATAGGCCAACATATGGGACCACTTATGGGACCACTTATGGGACCACTTATGGCCAACATATGGAACGTTCCGATGGCGACACAGACCGATGGAACAGACCAGATGAATTCCAAAAATAACGCGATTCTCAAACCAATTCGATTTTTTATCCAGTTAGAAATGAATTCAACAACTGTTGCCATGCCACAACTCTCCACTGTCGAAGCTAATGGTGTCAAACTCGATTACCTCGAACGCGTCATCCTCAAGAAATACCCCCAATGGAAATCCCTTGCATTCGACTACCACAACGACGATGATTTCATGGACGATCTCATCGACATAATATCAAATTTCGAAACCGATTTGGAATCCCTCCGAACCAAAATCATAGATGGTGATAGCTATGATCGCAAGGAACTCGATTTGGGGCGTATCAAGATGCTATTGAAAATACTCGCATTCTCATATGAATATGCTTGAGCATTTATGCATTCGCATTTGCATTTATATTTTTGGACTCAACTTCATATGAGGTAATAACTAGCTGGTTCGCAATGCAACTCAATTTTTTATCGAATTCCAAATGGAATCAACTGGGACAAACACATCAGTGTCAGCTGTTGTCGAACCAATCGATGATGAGTATGAATTCATCCAGTATAATGAGAAGCTCCGTTTGATACATTCCATTAAGGATGATATGTACCAAGCTCAAAGCATTCTTGCTGCATGCAATTCCAAGAAGCAGTTTCGCCATTGGTTTGATAACAAATCAACACAGGAATTACTCGAAAGTGGGTCCGGTAGAATTCTACCAGACCAGAAATTGTATGAAGATAGACCCAATTTACCAAATGATTTGAAGGGTATGTATGTTCACCGATTACTGGTCAATCATATTGCAATGTGGGCATCACCATCATATGCATGGGATGTCATGCAATTATTGGATTCACTAGCTTCTCAGCAACGCGAGCAGATGGTTAACAAGATCAAGGACCTCACTCCAAGGGCTGTCCCCAAGGATCACAAAAATAGCTACCGATATATGATATGGCTTGAGGATCTCCCCAAAGATAAGGATTCTGTGGTACTCCATCTTGTTCGTCGCAACAAGCATTCATGGAGGCAGGTCAGTAGGATATATCAAGATAAGAAGAAGCGCTGGATATTTATTGATGACCTACCCATCGCAATGACCCCGAATGAAGATATCAAGCGAAATGCCAAAGCTATGTTCAAAGGGGATGATGTCACTGTAGGTGGTACCAGGATTACCATCAAAAGATCATGCCTTAATGATTTTCATACAGCAGTGGACAAATATTTCACAACCACAATGCAATCATAAGTACATTCGTCAAAATCCCTGGAACAGTCGAAAATAATATTTTATTTTTGCATAAATGGATACTGGTACAGATATTGATATGGATACTGGTACAGCTACTGATATGGCTACTGGTACAGCAACTGGTACAGCTACTGGTACAGATACTGATACAGATACTGATACAGCAACTGATGCTGAGATACTCCTAAAGATCGTAGATGGTATCACCGATTTGCGCCGAGATGTCAAGCATTTGATTAAGCGTATGAACCATAAACGCAAACCATCTGTTGATACCCCAAAGGCTGAAGCACATATCAACACCACTCAGGACACCACTCAGGATGCTAATGACTCACCTCCGGAGACCCCATCTATTGAACATCCTCGACCTCGTTTAAATCGGACCCATATATTCAATCGAAGCAAGTTCCTGGATATTGGAGATCACGACCGATTGATCCAATATGTCACATCACAGGCGGTAATCGATGCGATCTCCCAAGCAGAACCTCATAAACGTGTATCCCTATTGCGTAGACTCATACGCGATAACCTGAAATTGAGTATCTCCATGTATATGACCCAAAAACTAATCAACACCCATATGCCTATAAACGGCCCACCAAGGGAAACAGCTCCAGACCAAGATGAGATTGATACAACCGATTTCTAACCGTAGTCCAAAAATATTTTTGCAAAAACCGACCCCATGATGGATGCGTAATGCATTCTCTAGAGGAACCAACATACGGACCCGGGATTGCACATCAATCCCTCAAGGAAAATACCTGCATCCACCATGAGGCTGGTTGGGGTTGCAAATGCCGGCAAATGCCCGTATTACCCCATAATCCACAAGTAATAGCTTACCCAAGGTGTTTAGTGCGCTTGGGCTCTATCACAAATATGGACCGGAAATAATACGAAAAATCGGTATGGCAGTGGATCGAACCTATGCCTGCCGCCGAAGCTGGGAGACATCCTTCTTGATCCAACAACTATACCAGTTAGCGCTAACACATATATGATTCCGATTTGCTATTTAATCGAATAAAATTCAAAAATAGTATGTCATCAACTGCGTTGCGATGATTATTTTTGTATTTTTACCAATGGGGTAAATGAGTAAGATTACTAATTGGAATTTCGATAAAAAGGTTCTACCCACAGACATCGTCAGAGACTATATCGATATCATCAATGTGGAGTTCGATGGGGGTATCTCAACCAACAGCCCATATGTTGGACAGCTGAGTAGTCTCATAAAGTTAATGAATGAGAACTCATTTGTAGCTCACACTGGTTTTGATCCCGACAATAAGCTCAAGGAATCAGATCTTGATACATTCATCAGACGACTGAGGCTTACGCGTGCTGAGCAGGAGCGTCTCGAGAAATTGGGACTGGAACATGCTGAACGTTTACTGAATAGCAAGATTATTACTAAGAATTTTGCTAGAAATATTCAAGCCACAAATACTGTTGACGCTTATATCGATATCGCTAATGAGGAGTTCGATGGCAATATCCCATACGACACACCATATAATGAACGACGGAACGGTTTCATAAAGTTCCTAAATGACAATGCATTCGTATATCGTACTGGGTTTGATCGCGATTATTATCTCGAGGAATCCCATTTTGAGAAATTCTTCGAGAGACTGCGTGATGAACAAGAGGATGAGCTGCTGAGGGATGCAACTAACAAGAATCTGATTGCACTTGAGGAGGTCAGACTTGAACGTGAACTCGCTAAGAAATCGGAACAGGAGCGTATTGAACAGGAACGTCTCCAGAAGCGAGAACGGAAACAGGCTGAGAAATTGAAACGCGATCGATTGAAACAGAAGCGGGAACAGGAGAAGAAACTGGAGCGTGAAAAGCATCGCAAGATTAGTACTAAGAATTTCGCTAAACGTATTATACCCGAGGAAACTGTTGAAGAATATATCGATAAAGCCAATGAGGAGTTCGATGCCAACATCCGCAACACATCATATAATGAACGACTGAACAGTTTCGTAAAGTTCCTGAATGATAATTTATTTGTATATCGCACCGGTTTTGATCGCGATTATCATATCAAGGAATCAGATCTTGATACATTCTTCGAGAGACTTGAGACTGAACGCCGTGCAGCCGTAGATAATGATTACTTCAATAATTTCAATAGAGATGATTACAAGATTGAGGACCGCATTGATGAACGCCAGCAATTGAATACCTGGATTAAGTTCATTCAGCAATTAGATGATGAACACAAAGCATATTCATATTTCAACAAGTATTATCCCGAGTATCTCGATAGAGCTGAAATACAAGATATACTCCGAGACAGGACTAAGGTTACAAAACTGAATCATATTATCGGTAGTAACGCTAATATTGATGATAACAAAGCATATTCCTATTTCAACAAATATTTCCCCGAGTATATCGACAGAACTGAAATACATAATATACCCCGAGACAGGACTAAGGTTACAAAACTGGTCCATATTATCAATGATTCCCCCAAGACCCCCGAAAATATCGATGATCTCCCCAAGGACCCCGAAAATAATGAAATACTCGATTACCTCAGTGAGTTCGGCCATCAGTTCAAATCGAAACACACCGATTTCCTCATGGTGAATGAACCTGATAGCTATGATAGGGCTGTTGAGGCTTGGCAATCATATGTCAAATATGCTGATAGTGATTACAAGGAGCGTGAGGATATCGATACCTATGAGCCAATATACATATACTACTTCAACTCGATATCCTCATTGAACACCATATATGACGGCTTGCAACAGGTCTATAAGCGTGAGGTAAAACCATTCAAAATCTATTTCCAACTCTCGGGTGTATTTGAGACCCCCTATGCTGAGAATGTGTTTAGGTATTCATGTGAATATGCAGCTAGGGAAATCAATTGGAACAACTATAAATCGGCTATCCCAATTGTGGTTCGTGATGAGCAATCGCTTGATATCGTGAAGTACTATATTGAATCAGTACTGCACTCATATGAGACCTCAACATCTGGAACCAAGTTGATTCTCGTAGGATCAGTCTCATTCACGGTATCTCGAATGGTCAAGGTTAGTGGTCCAATCAAGGATTTACCTCCTGAGATCAAAAATAGCAAATTCATCATCACGGACAACGCCGATGACAATCTATGTTGGTACCGATTTCTGGCTGCATGTCTAGATGACCATCTGGTTGACCCTGAATCTGGTTGCAATACTAAGAATCGCACACAGGTAGCTAGGAAGCTCCTATGCGAGGATCACAATATAGTGTATTCTACTAAGCCATCTCAAGATGCAATTGACCTCCTGAACAACTATCCGGGTACATCAATTGAATCCATGAAGGCATCTGCTGAGAAGCATCACTTGAATGTGGACATCTATGAGTACTTGGAGGATCTCAAAGTCTATAACCTTCAGGACCAATGGAAATACAATGAGGACAACTCATTTAGGAAATCCGCATTGCTGTACACCCAAAATCGAATCATCCACATAATGTACATCAGGAATGCTGAGAAGCTGACCAACATCCACATCTGCCCAAAGTGTGGCTCATATGCCCATTACGGTCATTACAACATGAAGTGTTTCGAGAACCATGTTAAGAACTGTGATGGTGTATTTCGAAAGCGATTCATACCCAATCGTGAACCACTACCATACTGTCCACATATACTCAGCAATCCGGTGTACGAATATTGCTTAGCATATGGTCTCGAATGGAAACCCAACATATATTACATCACCTACGATTTCGAAACTGTTGAACAGCCTGTGAATGCATCTATTGGTTCATCCACAACCATCAACTCACGACTAATTCCCCTTAGCGTATCATCATGTGTCAAATCGCAATCTGGTTGTACCACAAGGCACTTCTAATTAAGAGATTCATCTGAGTTCATCATCAAATGGATCGAGTGGTTGTTTGAGCAATCCAAGCAGGTATATCACGATAAGGTTCAATACATGAAATCCTTCATCAATCAACCAGTTGACAATCTCAAAACCATTGATCGCAACCTGAATGTGATAACCGTATTTGGATTCAACTCGAGTAGATTCGATAGCAACCTATTCAAGGAGTATCTCAACTACAGTTCAGCTGGGACTACGTTATGGAGTGTTGAACCCAATAGTATCATTGGTACCACATCCTCATTGAAGCAGTTCATATTGAAGTCACCCAAATACGATACCAAGTTGCGATTCATCGATGCACAATCATTTGTCGCTGGAGGTACATTAAGACAATTCGGGGTAGACTTTGGGGGAGTTGAGAATAGCTCGAAGGGTGTGTTCCCATATGAAGCCATCAACACTGAGAACTACAATGAGGTCCTCTCAAAAGCAGAGCCATTTGAGTATGAGGCGTTCTACAGCTATCTCAACCAGAAGAACCCATTGACACCAGATGATTACAAACTATATCTTGAGGATGCCAAAAACTATGAAACCCGATGGGACTACCTACTTGCATACAATGATAATGATGTCGAGATGATGATCAAACCCATTGACAACCTGATTGCACTCAATGCTCAGTACAACGTGGACCTCATCTCAAACCTATCGCTAAGCAAGAATGCATCCTGTATCAAGTATGCACTCGCATATAAGGAATTCAATCCAAATGCCGAATACTCTATACAGAATCCCATTAACAAATTCAAACCAAACCTCGATTGGTGGCGATTCAAATGCGAGAACTACTATAACCAGGATGTCAAATATAATCTAGCTCATAAGGACAAACCCAGGAACCTCGATAAATGTGTTTGTGAGGAGCAATTCGATAAGTTCATGGAGATGTACAACAATCCAGATACTGGCAAGTGCCATCTCTGTGGTGAGCACTTCACATGGACCAACAGACCCACTCTCGATAGAATCAATAATGATATCGGTCATGAACTCAGTAACTGTAAACTCGCTTGTGCGGAATGCAACAGACTTCGCAGCCGTGATGACCCCAATATAACCAAACTCCGAATTCAGCTGAAGAAGTACTGCAAGATGATGCATCTCCCAACACTCATCAACGATGAACAGGAGTATTACAGCTTACGGAACAACATCACTGGTGGTCTATCCAATGTCATGCATCGAGTCAACATCAAGGGTCATACCAAAATAAACCGTTTTAGATACAACGCCGTTGATCACAAGGTAATCTCATATGATACTCCACACACGATGACTCACATAGTTGGAGTTGATTTCAACAGCTTATACCCATCTGCATTCAGTTCAACCAAACATGATGTCAATCCATATCATGGGGGAGTCATGTATATGCCAGGTTCCATGATGGAGCGATTCGAGGTGTATAAGGATGGGGTCAAAAATATGAAGACCTACAACTCATGCATGCATATCATCAACAGCCAGAAGTACCAAGATCATCCCGATTTCCTGTTCAAAGCGGAGGTCATGTTGAAATGCCCAATATCCAAAATCAACTACTTCATCAATTTCCCACCTGTATTTCGCAATTTCGATATCACCAATGATGAGGCCACAATTGGTCCATATATGCACGACTACATGACTCGCAATAAGCTCCCATCTGTTGACAAAACTGAACGGAAGCTGACCATGAGTGTTGATACAATGGGTACCTATCAGACATTCTCGAACTACTACCTCTGGTTCCTCCTTGACCATGGACTTGTCATTGAGGATATCAAGAGTCTCACCACATACGAGGCTCATCGTGGATTCAACCCATTCGTTAGCGAGTTCATGAAACGCCGTCAGGATATCATCTCTGGATCTGAGCGTGGCAATGAGAAGTTCTACAAGATCAGCATGAATGGCTCATATGGGTACGATGGGATGAACACCGAGAAGTTCTCCAAAATCAAGATATGCTCGCGCGATAAGACCTTCCAGAATATCATCTACGACAACTATGTCAGTGGCACCAAATTGAGTGATGACAACTATCTACTCCAGATGAACCCAAAGAGCTTCAAATGCACTACATGCCTTCAGGAATCATTCTGGACTCTAGATAATGCCAAATTCTGGTATCTCACATTCATATATGAGTTCATGTACAAGTGCCTTGATGTGGAGCGATTCCATTTCATAGAGGGGGACACTGATAGTGCGTATTTTGCGGTTGCTGGTGATGATACCAAGGGGTCCGATCAAGAGTTCAAATACATCATCAGGAATAGGGCATTCTATGATGAGAACATATATAAGTTCATGCCGAATCCCAATATAAATACAATCGCTGATGAGAAGAAAATACTGGGTCTCTGCATTGAGAAATATGGTGAGAATATGATAGCGTTGGCCCCTAAGTGCTACACCATATTTAATAGTGGCTCTATAACCAAGGCACTCAAACTCAAGGGGGTATCCCTCAAGAAAAACCATATTACAAGTGATGATTACAAGGACATCATCGACAATGGTGGTGTGAAGGTTGGCAAAAATATCAATCTGCAATTGACTCGCAATACCAAAATCCAGAGCAAAATCAGTGAGATGACGATGTCCAAGATCACGGTAAACAAGAATGCTCTAACCGGGACACACACCAAAATGATTGTCCTCGCGAACCAATCCTGTGCACCATTCATCCACGGACTCACATCAGGGGACTATATTATATGCAATTCGAATTGAATATGGGGTCTGCGGGATTTCCCGTCGACCCGGATTTCATCGTGATAACCACTAAATATTGGGTGTGGTAGAATTCTACCAGACCCAGATTTCATGGAGATAACCACTAATTCCCTGGAACAGCAAAATTGCTGTCCCGATAATTAGGCCTTAAACACAGCTAATGTGGATCCGTTGATGATACCAGTTATGATACCCACGGTCATACGATTTATTTTTGAGGTTATCGCGGTCTCACCAGTGAGTATCTTCAGTTTATTATCAGCGTTATCAATGAATACCTCATCCCCAATGGAATAGCATGAGGAGTCCTCAACCTTAACCATGTAATCCCCATGAGTGGCGAATGTGATACAACCATTGGCTTCATCGATTCTGACGCATATACCAACATACTCCTTCCAGGTGCCAGTGGTCTTCACACTACATATGCAATCAGTGGTGTCAGCTTCAGTGCTAGGGATCCATTTCGAGTCCTCGCGATGATATACCTTACCGGTCATATATACTGGGGCTCCAATGACGAAATCGGTGATGGTGTTAACCGATGACTCGATTGGGGAGTAGTGGGTGATGGTTGTGTTGGATTGTGCACCGTAAATAGCAGCCTTGAATGTTGCTAAATACCCTCGGGACATGATTTGTCTTGAATATAGTTGTCTAGCATTTAATAATTCCTGAGTAGTTGTCCAGGGATATCCACCTATTGGGAAGCTATATGTAAGTGTACTTGATGTTATATCAACAGTGCCTTCATAATATAGTGGGAATTTGAAATTGTCGAAATACACAGTCCTCTGATGTAATACTATTACTATGTTATGGGGATTTCCATCTGTATCACGGAATAACACCCTTATTTCACAACATAGTGCATATTCACTTACTATGTATTCCAGTTTAATCACATTATCTTCAAGTTTTAGATAACGAATTGATATATCCGAGGACCCCTCCGCAATTGGACTGCAATCAATGGCACACCTTTTTATTAGCTGCTCATCTGTAACAGCATTCGACTTCAATGCATATTTCCCATCAACATATTTCACCGAAGTAATCATATCATCGCTCACAGGTTGGTTGCTGATTAATGTGATAGATGCATCATATATATTGGTTAGTGTATCATCCGCGGCTCTCAATGAGACGACACGTGTAGCTACACGAATATCTATTGATTCACTTGACTCACTTGACTCACTACTTACTGATTTGTATATGAGATTTGCACCCTTTCGACCAGAATACGTATATTCGGCTTCTTCATATGATGATTCTTCAGCATTTCGTTTGAACTTCACGAGAATATTTTTGGTTGTTAATACCCTTCTGATATATTCATCTGGGATTACACAACCACTATCATTCTGTGCACATTGAATTGTGAATCGTTCTGGACTTCCATCAGCAACATTCGAGTCTTTGATAAATGGTGATTCGATTTGTGCTCTAATGAAATTGTATGCTATTGGATTATTATTCCTATGTGCTGCAATATACGATACATATACAATTTGTCCATCATCATGACGCCATATTATTCTATCAATGCGTTTGCCATTGCTATCATAACTGTCCATGCTGTCATAAGTGCTAGTAGAACCATTTGGTTTAAATACTACATCAATATGCATTATATCATCATCTTGATTATCACCCCAATTAACATCAAATACCAAATGAACTCCAGCATTGGGTAGCTTAGGGGTAATATATGCACCGTCATATAATTTTGCAGGATATTCAATACTCAATTCAGTGCCATATAGTGCGGTACTCAGTGCAGATTCATTAACCAAATCTGTGGGGATCTCAGGGATATCCGTTTTGAGAGCGTACTCACCTAAGTTCGCAAGCTTCGCATACTTCCCATCAGCCACATCCTTGGTCTCATACTTATCTAATTCATATGCGAGCTCATCTTCATCGACGAACTTCTCATCAGCCTGACCACTAGTATAATATGGTGTCAAGTCAACTGGTGCTGGGATATCCGATTTGAGAGCATAAGTGTTCGACACATATCTCGCCGAATAGGCGTTTTTGTCGGTTGGTTCGACAGTTTTGGTAATTGAACATGATAGTATTTCCGGTGTATCACCAGTTCCTGGATTGATTAATTCATGGCTGTGATACAGAATCCATAGACCAGAACTACTTCCGTCGATATGCAGTATCTGAGAGGGTTGATTATCATCATCGTCATTGTACGAATAGTCTGCGTGAACATAATGGGCCGTATAGTAACTGTCTGATGAGACAATATCCAACCCATATTGCTCAATCAGTTCATGATATGTGTCGTAGTCCAAATCAGGGATTGTATTATTGACGATTGTGAATTGAATTGTTGTTTGACCCTCAATAATCTCTGGGATATCGCTCTTCACTTGATCAATAGCATGGGTCATATCTGTTGTCAAAGCATATGGTTCCAACGCAGTACTCAGTGTAGATCCATTAACCAAATCTGTGGGTATCTCAGGGAGGTCCTGGGTCTTCACGTACTCACTTAAGTTCGCAAGCTTCGCGTACTCGGTCATATCTGGCAAGTCCTGGGTCTTCACGTACTCACTTAAGTTCGCAAGCTTCGCGTACGGTTCCAAAGCAGTACTCAATGAATCACTCGTAACGATGTTCTCAGGGACCTCAGGTATTTCAGTAGATAGCGCACAGTTTTTGGCGATGTAATCACGTAATTCCCCAATGGCACCATCCACATCTTCACTAGATGCGTACTTCAGCATCTCCGTATTGAAATCCTCGGTTTTCACATAGTCGAATAGCTGGGTTTGCAAAGCATATGACTCAAGGTCCTTGGCTAAGGCATATTTTTCGAGTTGCTCACCAATTGTACTCGTAATGAGTTCCTTGATTTGCTCCTGGTTGGGACCAGTTATATTCGAGCCATTGGACCCATTGGTATGACACATGCATGCATACTTTTTGATGTACTCTATTAGTAACTCGTCAATAGTGGACGCTTTTATTGAAAATCCACTCTGTTCTATACTGAACATTTACTATAAAATAAAGGTATGCTTACCCGTATTAGTAAGGAAGTCCAGGATCGCACAACCCGTGAGTTTCTTATTTATTTACATTTACGTGGAGTACCAAATGGGATCATCCATAATATAAGGTTCGTCGAATATCATTCAGGTTTGTTCAATAAAGAGGTAGAAAAAATACTCGATGATCTGAAAGCCATGTACGATTCATCTAGAAATGGTAAACCACCTTTAAATAGTGGTGTTAATGATAATGCAGCCAAGTTAAGAGATCTGAACCAATATTTGATTGACCCACAGTATAAAATCCCAGATCACTCAACCGAGGAGCTCATTAAGTTTTTATATACTGAATGCGGTACATCAGATTTTGGCATCCGTGGTATGAAGTACGTCATCGATAGGCCAGAATTGTATGGCGATGAGATAAAACAGGCAGTCAAGGAGGTGCTTGAAGCTTGGGATAGATACTACTTTTATAAATCTGATGATGCTCATGCAAAAAGTGTGAAGGAAAAGTTTATGCAGCATCTCCCCAAATTCATAGATATGGAACCATATATGTTACCTCAGCCGATTAGGACTCTTAATGATTATAAGATCCAGGATCCCACAACCCGTGAGGTCATTAAGTTTTTATATAGTGAATGTGGTATATCAGATGAAGTCGTGAATAATATTATACAAGTCCTCACTTATACAGAAGGATACGTACCAGAGATAGTAAATGCTATCGATGAGATGAAACGCGATTGGGAGTCTACTGACTTTAATGATCCTAATCAGGTTAAACGTTTGAAGCAAAGTCTTATGAATTATGTCACGACTTACTTCAAAGATCCATATTCATATTTATTGGCCCAAGCGATTATCACTAGAGCCCAACACCCGACATACCGTAAGATCCTTGAGTTTTTATCTAGTGAATGCCGTGATACACCAGATGAAGCTATCCAAAAGTTGAAATGGGGTATCGAAAATTCATATGCTTACAAACCAGAAGGATTACAAATACTCAATAAGCTGAAACACGTTTGGGAGTCTACCGACTTTAATGATCCTAAACGGGTTGATCGTTTGAAGCGTAAGCTCAGTGAGTATGCTGACGAGTTCTTCACAGATTCGGATTCATATCTGCAACCCCAAGAGATTATAAATATTGTTGGTAAAGCCAAGGACCCCACATATCGTGAGCTTCTTATGGTTTTATCTGACCGCAACGAACCACATGAACACATCACTAATATGGTACATGTCATCAATAATCCAGATTCGTATAATGATGAGATACTAAATTTCCTCCGAAACTTGAGAAAATTGTACTATGATCAAGAACCAATGAGTAAAGACTGGTATTATATGCGCAATTTACCCGCTTATGATCTGAATCTGGGTAGTATAGCCAATTTCTTCGCGAGTTATAATCTGCAAAAATATTTGAAACCCAAAGTACCACCCAAACAGGAACCATTAGGGGATATCCCAGGATCGGAACCCCAAGCGAAGTCCCAGTCGAAGTCCCAATCGAAGTCCCAATCGAAGTCCAAAGCGAAACCCAAACAGGAACCATTAGCGGATATCCCAGGATCGGAACCCCAAGTGAAATCATTATGGAATATTCCTGAACCCGAATCTGGCCCGAACCGCGAATTCATTAAGTTTTATACATTTATACGTGTATATTTCAAAATACCAAATGCAGACATCACTAATATGAAACATGTCATCAATAATCCAGATGCGTATAATGAGGCGTTAGTAAATGAAGTGCGTAGCATGATAGATATTTGGAATACATACGACGATAAGAAACGTGATCGTGAAAAAATTAAAGCAAGACTTAAACCTATTGTCGATACTTTCTTCAGAGACCTGCGTAAATATTTGGAACCCCAAGCGAAGTCCCAGTCGAAGTCCAAAGCGAAGCCATTAGGGGATATCCCAGGACCGGAACCCCAAGCGAAGTCCCTATCGAAGTCCCAGTCGAAGTCCAAAGCAAAGCCCAAAGCGGAACCCAAAGTACCACCCAAAGCAAAGCCATTGGCGGACATCCCAGGACCGGAACCCAAAGCGGAACCCATCAAAGAGGGTGATAGTATTGACGTCCAACACCGTAAGCTTCTTGAGTATTTATCTAGTGAATGCAGAGTGTCAGATGATTGGATCACTAATATGACACATGTCATCAATAATCCAGAATTGTACGTCGATGCGATAGTAAATGCAATCGATAATATGAGGAAAGCTTATGCACGAACCCACTTAAATGATACTAGGTCAGTTACAAGTTTGAAGAACCTCCTTAAGCAGAGCGCTTCAATGTATTTCAGAAATCCGAATAAATATTTGAAACCCCAACCGAAACCCGAAGTACCACCTCAAGCGAAGCCCCAGTCGAAGCCCAAACCGAAGTCCAAAGCGGAACCCAAAGTACCACCCAAAGCGAAGCCATTAGGGGATATCCCAGGATCGGTACCCCAGTCGAAGTCCAAAGCGGAACCCATCGAAGTGGGGGATAGTATTGAAGTCCAACACAGTAAGCTTCTTGAGTATTTATCTAAAGAATGCGGAGTGTCAGATGAAGTCATCAATAAATTAATACATGTCATCAATAATCCAAATTCGTACAATGATAAGATACTAAATGTGATCAAGGGGCTGAAACACAAATGGGAGATTATCACCAGTAAAGGTCATGATATTAACCCTGGTCGGGACCAATATTGGAAGCAACATATTATGACTGATGTCACTACTTTCCTCAAAGAACTAGATCTATATTTGAATCCCCCACAGGAACCCCAAGGAGATCCAAGCGAAGTCCCTAGCGTGAAACCCAAACCGAAACCCCAAGCGAAGTCCCTACGGAAATCCCTACTGAAATCCCCAAAGAAGTCATTAGGGGATATTCCAGGATCGGAACCCTCAGGAGATCCAAGCGAAGACTCAAGTGATGATGATGATGATGATGATGATTATAGCGAAGTCAAGTACCCCAGATACCGTAAGCTCCTTAAGTTTTTATCGGTTGTATGCGATATATCAAAATCGATCATCAATAATATTATACAAGTCATCAATAATTCAGACTTGTACGACGAAGAGATAGTAAAAGCGATCGATGAGATGAGGCAAAATTGGGTTAAAACAGACTTTCGTAGTAACGATCAGGTTGACGAGTTGAAGAAAAGGCTTACGATGTATGCCAAGACTTACTTCCAATATCCGAACCAATATTTGAAACTCCAATCGATACCCCAACCGAAACCCAAAGGAGATCCAAGCGAAGTCCCTAGCGAAGTCCCTAGCGAAGTCCCTAGCGAAGTCCCTATCGTGGAACCCCCTGAGGAACCCTCGGAGATCCCATTAGGGGATATACCTGAGATAGCACCCAAAGGAGATCCAAGCGAAGTCCCTATCGAGGAACCATTAGGGGATATCCCTGGATCGGTACCCAAGGTAGTAGCCCCTGGAGATCCAAGCGAAGTCCCTATCGAGGAACCACATATCGAGGAGGAAGAGGAGGAAGCGGAATTCAAAGCGACATCCCAATTGATATCTCAATCGATGACAAATATATCCCCTGAAATCGAGTATACAAATAATAACATTTTTTCTTCACCTAAAGAAACTATGGCAGAAGCACCATCCTTTATAGGATCTGATACACTTAACAATTTAAATAAACTCGCGACACCAGAAGATGATGATATTGGTGGATGGGAACCTGATGATAGAACATCATCATTCATAGAAGATCTAACTCAAGAAAACCCATTTGACGCTTCACAATTAGCAGCCGAATACCAAGCCAAAAGACGTGGAACCACGGGAATCCGAAAAGGTAAAGGTTATGAACAAGTATCTGATGCAATGAATAAGTTAAAAATACACAATTTATCAAAGGTTCGTGATACATCTAAATACAAACGTGACTTCCTCGACTTAATCATTAATGGGAACTATCGAATTAAATATATTCCAGATGCAGCTCGAAGAGATACTGCACATGAATACTGCAAGAATCATCTCGATGCTGATGGAATACCTTTATATAGATTACTACCACCAAACGCCGCAGACCCATTAGGCAATTCCATTACTGATCTTAATGGAGACCAGGTTGATGATATTGTCCTTGTTGATAAACGTGGCAGTCCAGCCATTATAAATGGATATCAACTCGTTCAAGCATCACCATATAAGAAGGCTTGGGCTGCAACATACTCGACAAAGAGTGCTCGTAAACAGAACCCATTTAATGCGTGGTTGGCTGATATGTTCCAGAAATCGCTTGATAAAGTTAATTGGGAAGCTGGTGAGTATAATCTGGAGGCGAAGAAGGCAATGAGTGAACTGATGGATGCTTATTCAAAGGTTGGATTACCTAAACCCAGAATAAGTAAACGATTAACACCAAATTCATATTGGGCATCTGTGTTCTCCCATATATGGCATTTCTTTTGGAATCAGTACTATAAGCCTGTTGGTCCACTCAGGAAATTAACAGATTATCTCACTAGTACTAATGCAATGTTTGCTACACTATATGATCAACCAGCTCTAAAGGCTATTGAAGCTAGTACGGGTCGGAAGATAGCTTATTCAGATTGGCTCCTTTATAAGAAGGTCAATTCCGGGAAATATAATGTAGACGTTGGTGGAAAACTTCAAGATGATACTCAGAATGTCATTAGTAAGCATATTGATTTCACTACTAATACAGCAATGGTTCAAGAGGAAAACTGGGATAAACGTTTCAAATATATCCTGAATACACTCGCTTATATTGTATTCGTAAATGGTATGAAGACAGACCCTACTAATTCGGAACATCAACATCGGTTGCAAATGTTATATAATACTGCTGTTTATGGAGACAAGAAGCGTTTGAAGGCTAATCGAGATCAGTACAAAAATAATCTCATCCAATACATGGATGTAGCTATTTATAAGAATAGAGGATATGCTGATTACAAGATGTCTAAAGCTCAATCAGCTGATGAGGCTCGTACAAATGCTGTAAAACAATACTTCATAGACGAGTTTGAGCAAGAAGCAGAAGAATAAATTTAATCGGGAATATCACCCATATCATTATCTTTGTTAAAACCTTGGAACCCAAACCCTTTGAATTTAATTACCGGTTGTGCGGATGGCTTAACAGCAGGAGGCTTTGCCGTAGATGGCTTTGCCGTAGATGGCTTCGCAGCAGATCTGGTTTTAGAACTACTATTTTTGGACTTAGCTGATGACGGTCTAGGCATCATATTGGGTGGAATATGTATCTTGCTATTCAAACCACGTGATGACGAACCACTAGTAGATGATATATGTGGAGGTGGTTGGATAGGTTGTATTGGTGATTCAGGTGCCATGAACTGATATATTTCAGTTGATTCACTATTATCAAGGTCCTCAATATGCAGACTTTGAGAGTTATTGGGCTGGAATCCGATGTTTTTGAATGATGGTCCAAATGATACCGAATTGGATTTGGATGGTGTTGGAGTATCACGTATTCTATCACGCGGTTTGCTAGCAATTCGGTTTTGACTCTTGTTTGGTGTTAGAACCCTAGCTGATGATTGTATGCTTGGATTACTTATGGCCTCGAAATCGAGCTTGCTTTGCTGTAATCTATTTCGAATATTTCTAACCAGGTCATACTGTGTTTCATATTTTACGCGATATTCCTGCTTATCACCATTTTTCTTAGCTAGAGTAATTGGTGCGGTTGCAGGCCGAATATCCGTCGAACGATATACACCATTGCCATCAACCTTGGGCTGTTTGCGTATATCATTAATACGTTGTTCAGTTGTAATTGGCGTTACACCTGGTGGTGGTGGAAGGGGTTTTGGACGAGGTGCATTTGTGGGTTTTTTGGCAAATGCAAACTCAATATTCTTCTCACTTTGTCTGGACTTATTAGGGCTGTGATATACACGAGTGTTTTGAACAATATTCACAGTGGGTATTTGGTCACTCTCTTCAGCCAATAATGGGATATAAAATCCTACGTCGCTACTCCGCCCAACTGTTAGCCGAACTTTATTAACAATGTTTACCTCGAAATATTTAACTGGCAAACATATATTCATATTATCAGTTAGTCGTTTTGGACGTTCCCCTGGGAACTTCTCTAGATAAACAACATCTTTATCGAATGAGTTTTCCCAAGTCCAGATATAATCCGCATCATACGAATTTGACAAACAGAAGTAATATTTTATAGACTTAATTCCAATGCCATCCTTATCAGGCTCTTTTCGAGCAAAGAAGTTACGTACAAATGGTGGTGGTATTATCACGTGAGGAATTATATAAATGGTGTGACCATTTGGACTAATAGTTATTTGATCTATAGCATTGTTTTTATTTAAATTATCATATTGTCCGGGTTCTATCGTGAGAGTATTAGTCGCATGATCATAATGTCTACTCATTTACCCAAAAATAAACTCCTATATGGGCCATACGGTGGTCAATAGATTAGCAAGCAGGATAGCACGAATGCATCGGGTTTTATCTCATTACCATACAGGTCTGTGAACCATATTTTGAAATCCCGCTTGGTCCTATTGAGCATCTCATATTTGCGATACTTGGTTTGCCGTCTGTTGGCTAGCATTATGAAGTGGTCGCAGTATGGGTCGAATTCTACAATATCCGAGTGTACCATCAAATCACCGATGATGGTCTTATTCAGGATAGCTCCCACATACTGCACTACGATGTACTTCTTATTGCGACTATATATGAAGTCCTCAGGTAGCTTAAACTCGGTGGTCTGTGTATGGAAATAGCGCTTTGGCATTTATTAGATAGCAAAGTACTGCTTATAGTCTTTACCTAGCGATGCATAATTGGGTGCTACGAATCGGGTGTACATAATGGGGACAGTTACGGTAGCTCGCTCATCATCAGTCTTAGGCGTTCGACCAGTTTTGGTTTTCGTATACGGTACATAGAACGCAGTTCCTGCTTGATTATCATCATTCAACTGGAATCTATGATATGGCTTCAGCAGTTTACATTCGACGTTCCCATTATGGTATCTAATGAATTCGGCAATCTCATTGAATATGCGCCTATGCTTCTCATGCTTCTTCTCAGTTTTGGATGTATCGTAATGGACCAATATGATATTGCCCTTGCGATAGCTCAGTAGTCCACCCATTTGCATATTATTTTTGACTCGACGTAGCCGCCGTTGGCAATCCCTGATGTATCTCCATTCCAAATCTGGGTTGTGCTGCATTTGATTGGGTGTGTAGTATATCCACTTTGGTACCCTTGCTAGATACGGGTCATATTGGGTTCCATCACCTGGATAATTGGGATTGGGCATTCGTAGAGACCGATGTGGTGTGTTGTTATAGAAGTGTACCATCTGTTGCATCAGGTATGGGTCTCCAATCCGACGATTATCTAAACCGAATGCATTACGGAGTGTCCTGATGGTTGCATCAACGATTTTGTGAGCGTTGTTGTGTTTGGATTTATCGACAATCACTGCATTGCGGTCAATCAACACATTTTTGGTACCTCTATATTTATTTCTGGATGGATTGTAGCGGCCAAGTATATCAAGCACTTTGAGTAGGTTATTCTCACCATCGCATTTGATGGTATTGAATTTGAAGTCATCATATTTCTCAAGAATGATTTTGGTGTATGCAGTCTTGATGGTATCAGCTAGTCTGTTCTTAAGCGGTTCCACAATTAGATACCGCGTGTTGACATTCACCATGATGAGGTAAATGGTTTCATGGACTACCACGGACTCGGTTCCATTAGCCCTTGTGGTGTAATTCGCAAACATCAAATCGACTTCCCAGCATCCGGGTTCCAATGAGAAATCCGGTTTTGAATAGGGACTGCATGATTTCAATTTGAAGTCCTTCACGAATGGCTCATGATGAGTTTCTGGGTTGATGATGAACTGTGATGGGTCCAATTTCGATATCTTGGATTTGAATGGGTACTTGAGCAGCGAATTGTACTCATTGTCGAATATCTTGAACGATTTCCTGTTGTCGGTCATTTAATGTGCAAAAATAGTGGTCTCAATCGGTCTGCGGGAATTCCCGTAGACCCAATATTTAGTGGTTATCTCCATGAAATCGAGGTCTGGTAGAATTCTACCAGACCCAATATTTAGCGGTTATCGCTTGATAATTCAGCGAGCTCATTCTCGAGTTTGGCGACCTTCTCCTTCAGACTATTGATATCCTCAATCAGTGATTCACGAACGGCTAGTCCATTGCTACCCAGCATACCCCCTTTGATGTTATTGAGGTGGCCCTTATACATATAGCACTTCTCCTTGAGATCATGTTTGATGCGCTTAAGCTCTGGAATCTCCTTCTTGTATTCTCCCAATTCAGTCATTTAGATATGAAAAAAAGTGTTTTTTCAAGATTAAATGTCTTATGAAGAACGCCGTGTATTAAGAGATTCAAATGGGCTCACGTATTTCAATCACCTGGAACGTCACATGCGAAATAGGCGAACTATGAGTTGTACCAAACCCACAGTCCCAAAATATGAAGATAAGGGGTGTGTTGTGCATGACCCAATCATCAAGTCAACATCATCAACTCTACACCACTCACTCAATCACCAGGTAATCCCAAATAATTCCAAGATCTAATGCCTCAGGAGACTGTTCACTGCATCAGTACACTCATTCACAGTACTGGTGAGCTGATTTATTTTTGTGGTGATCACGCCAATGGTGTTCTCCAGAGTGGTAATCCGCTTGGTGTATTCATCTACTGTTGACTGCAATGCATTGATGTCAGCACGAATGCTTGCGAATTGGATCTCCACCAGGTTGTCATTATCGGCTTGCTTGGTGATCTTCTTGAGAAACACATTACTAGAGCCATCCTTGCCAGTGCGTTTGGTAATCCTGTACTCGCATTCGGGGGTGATTATTTTGTAGGTTTTATTGAGGTAATTGGTGGTCTTCTCATTGAACATATCCTTGTACTTCTGGTAGAACAGGTCGAACTCCTCTACTGAGTTGAACGTGCGTTGCTCCATCTTGTTATCATTAATAACCCTAATATCGCAATTCATTTCAAAACGGACAAAAATATATTCATATGTATGTGGATATTCTATGATGATCAAACCTTGTCCAGTATGGATTTACCTATATCATTAGCTTTGCTTACGTAATTGAGTCCAGTGCTGATGGTGTCTACAACTGGTCCAACACCTGGTATGAAGTCGGCGATTGGTTTGATCTTATTGATGATCCCCTTACCAATATCAACTGCCCTTGGGAGGTTGCGGATAACAGTTTGAGCTGCATTCTTGAGCTTACTGCCGACGTTCTTGAAAGCGTTCTTAATCTTCTTGAAGATGCCAATACCCATTTGGTATATACAAAAATGTGATTTCAAGCTTTTTTCCAAGATACAAAATGAGATACAGGAACGAAAGAGCTCACAATTTGAAATACGAGGTTGGGAATGTCAATGACACATTCCAGAAGATGCGAAATATCATCAATGTGAATGATGGTACCAGAAGCTTCTCATTTAGAACTGTCGATTGCCATGACCAGCCAGCCCCATTTCACCAAGGCCAGTACTCACAGATTTCATTAACTCACCCCGACCACTTCATTAGCGATATCGACAAAGGCTTCCTCACATTCCACATCAAACTCGATTTGCAATTGAACACCGATTTGGCCAAATTGCAAGAGATCAATGATCCAAATAACTTCTATAAACTGTTTGTCGGATTTAAGTCCTCGAACCAATTGTTTGACAGGCTCGAGATTCTCCATAACAATGTCAATGTCGGATATCAGCAAAATGAATGCATTCGCGAGGGCTTCCTATACTCGGTTTTGAAGCCAGAGACTGAGAAGATGCGCCGCAGATTCGTTCACAGCTTATGGGAGAACATCAGCAATTACAGTCAAACTCATGCTGGTTCATACGTTAATCTCAATAGCTTCAAGGATGGTGGTAAGACCACAACTGAATTCGACTTGAATGTACCATTTGATGACTTGCTTGCATTACAGGCATTTGACTTATTCCCTAACGGAATCATTGGTGATTTATCCATTAGATTCCAAGTCAGTCCAGCTGGTCTTGTTTGGGCTGCCATTGACCCATACACGGTTGCTGAAGCCAAGGCATTCCTGGAAGATAATGATACCGTATCCCCAGAGGAACTCGATAAACTCAAACAAATCAAAGCACATGGACATCTCAAACACCAATTCACTCAAATCGGTAATGAGGCTATCATCCCAGGACCTGGAACACCATCACCATCTCCTTCACCAACTCCAGGACCTTCACCATCTCCAACTCCAGACCCATCACCAAGTCCAACACCTGATCCATCACCAACTCCAGATCCATCACCAAGTCCAAGTCCAAGTCCAACTCCAGCTCCAATCAAATATAAGCTTAGATACAGAATTGGTGAACAATACAATTTCCAAAGTGATGGTTCATATACTTATGATGATATCGCACAGGATCTTGTCATGTATTTCAGCTATACAGCAGATGAGTTTGCTAAATTGGACCTCAAGCCAACTGCCACTGATGAAGAAATATGTTTAGCCAATCCGGATTACACCAAACCAGCTTTGCAACACAATGATGGTAAGTACTATGTATGGCAAATCGAGAAGACCGTTGCATAATCTGCTAACCACATCATGAGTGAATATCATGGTGCAAGAAAGCAAATCTTGAGTGAAACATATTCATCACAACCAGCAACACTCACTGTTAACCGAATGACTATCACTCTCTGTAAGTCCAACATGCAAGGATATGGTGTTTGTGAAGCCACTCGTGCAAGCATTGAATCCATATTACGTGAAGGCCTAGTAATCCCATCTCAAAAGGTCGATTACCATGCATTCCCAATTGCAGCTGCCGCTAACGGAATCAAGTCTACATTGAATATCCCATTAATCAATGTCACAAGCATGTCATTGTTGTTCCCCAAGCATCACAATGATTTGACTGTATTTGAGAATCCGGTTTACCAAAACTGCTTTTTGAATATTGGTGGTAAGAACTTCCCAGATGAGAATGTCAGTACCATTGGCGCCAGATTCTTCGAAAGCCAATTAACAGCTGGAGACCTCGATGGTATCACACTCCAATGTTCAAAGGAATTCGAAGATAGCTTCACCATGCCCAAGAACGATGAAAATGGTGTCCGATATCGAAATACATTGAGTGATGCCACATCATTTGTATTCAATGTCCAAACTGAACGTGCATCTGCTGGATACTGTTATGATGGCTTAGATGGTGGCAAAGGCAATATCCAAATACAAGTCAATGGTCAACCAATATTCACTGGTGATAATGATACATATTACAAGATTATCGAACCAAGTGGAGCTATTGTTAGACCACCACCTGTCCAACTCTGTTTATGCAGAGACACCTACTTCAAGCTCTCACTCGATGGCCTTGAATATATCGATGATGAATCACCAGCTGGCTCACAAGTTGATCCAGAAATGGCATAAGAAATATGGCATTAGTGGTAAAAATATTTTTGCACTTTGGAAATGTCTCTCCATAAGGCTAGAATTCTATCAAGTGAGAATGATGCGAGTGTTAAGCAGGAGCAGAATGTGAATATTAAGATCGCCGCGAATAGACCTCCACCAGTTCAACCGGTATCATACCCTCAAGTCCCACAGATGCAACCCCAAATGGGATACACTAAAGGTCTAAACCCCGAAGGGGTATATACTCAAAATGGCACACAGGATGCAAATTTTACTACAGCCTCGACAACTGGTCCATATCCATCAGTTGCTCCAATAAACAGTCCACCCCAAGGAACTTCGTTCCCTGAGTCTTCGACAATCGATCGTTCATTAGACCCCGACACTGACGACTTGGGTACCAAAAATAAATTCCTCGAGATATTGCTGAATATCTATGAGACCAATCCACTGAGGATGAACAACTATCTTGTGTGTCATAGCAACACGCTGATGGAGCTCATTAAGATACTCACTAAGGCCGACAAGGTTGAGCTGGTCATCAATGAGGACAGTGGGTGCACTGGTTGTGTTTCAAACTCGAAGTACATGAAAATCGATAAGATATTGGTGTCCAAAAACGGGGTATCCAATGAGTTGAAATATGAATATAACCATGTTTGGACCGAGCTCATAAGACACTCGATATCACTCAAAATTTGTATTTAAATTTGCATAAATGGCCAGCGCAAGTGAAATCATTATGAATATACTATTGGGGTTGATATTGGTGACCAATGTAGTTGAACTGCTATTACTGGTATCGCTTACAGCTGAAGATGAACCACCTGAGCTGACTGATGAGCTAAGGCGTACATTGTATGCCTAAAAGCTTTATTTTTGATTAAATGTTATATTACAAGCGCCTACAACCAACCCTTTTCGACTATACATCTATTGAATTATCAGACAGTTCCAGTGAAGACCCAATTGATCTTGATACATTCGATATGTACCAGAAGCAGCAACCGGTATCCAAGAGATTTGATGTTGACGAGGCTATGAGTGAGGCCTATTCCAAGAATAGGGATAAAATCACGAATGCATCCATAAGGCCAATCGCTAATGGGATCTATGCGTGGTACAATACTTTGAACATACTGGTGGCATCACAAGGCAAAGGCAAGAGCCATACAGTAATTCGCGATATCATTCAAATGAGTAGACTCAATAACGCTAACTTCCATATGATCGTGTATGTGAGTAAGAACGGTATTATAAATGATTCCACATTTGAATCTCAACGCGAGCTCATCAACTTGCCCATAGAGGTCGTCGCTGATAGTAATGCTGAACGGTATTTGAAGGAGCTTGATCTATGGAAGGAGTTGTATAACAAATATAGCTCGGTTGGGAAGTGTGTGATAGATGATTCCAAGCTGCAGCAGATGTTTGAGTTCCTCCATATCAACAAACTCGGGAAACCCAATGTACCACTCAACACCATAATCCTGTGCGAGGACTTCATTAAGAGCAAGCTGTTGAAATCAGCATACTTCACAAACTATATCACCCAGTTGCGTCATAAGAACTCAATCGTATACATCAATATCCAGTTCTTCAAGGGGGTGCCAACCGATTACAAAAATAACTGCACATCATTCTTCATATTCAATGGGTTCTCGCGACAGAAACTCAATTACATATATCAGCAGGTGAGCATACCTTGTGAGTTCGAGGAGTTGTGGCAAAAATATAGGACATTATCTGGACATGATTTCATATTGGTGAACACAGTTGAACATGATATGCAAGTGGTGTATTCAAAGGTTTAGGCAAACTCTGGGTCAGCATCCAATACCAAATCCTGATGCTTGCCGATGAATACATCAGGTTCTGCAATATCGTATTTTTCACGTAATTTGGCGATGAGATCCTTGGTATTTATATTGGTTCTCTCAATCGAGTAGTTGTAATACGGACATTCCTTGTATTCGTGCTTTTCGGTATTCCCATTTACGAAGAACTCCTGCATGTTGACACTCAATTTGCGTCTACTATTGGATGTCAATTTGACAAATTCAAGGCTCATCTCCTTGAGCTTATTAGGGTAGAATCTAATGGTTTCAGTACCATTCTGGAGTGATACATATAGGACCCTCGCGAGGTACAATGAGTTCTTCAAGTTGAATGGGAACTTGTCACATAATATCGCGAAATTGCATTGTGCAAATTCATCAGGCTTTGGCAATAGGGCTACTAGTGTGTTGATGTATTCGTAGACATTGGAGTAGCTTGGAGTGGCTTCCATTTGGGATGCGATAAAAAATCAATATTCAAATATAAAAATAGGTTTTCCCAAAATCATCTGAGTCCCCAAATATGGAATATTTTTGTCTGTCATAGGTGGTCCCATAGGTGGTCCCATAGGTGGTCCCATAAGTGGTCCCATATGTTGGCCATAAGTGGGCTATAGGTGGGCCATATGCGGCCTATTTTCGGAATTTGTATGGGCCCGAATATGGGCGTTTTATGGGCGTTTTGGGGTAGTATGCGGTATGGGTCCCATATGTGGATTTTGAATTTTAACCCGAATATGGGCCCAAAAATGGGCCATTTATGGGCGTTTTAAGTGGATTCTATCTGACCTGGATTATTGATACACTATCACTACTTATGCCCGGTAAAGAGTCTCGTTAGTGAGTGAAATGGACGACCCCCAGATATTGTTTATACCTCATGAGCGATAAATAGCGTGGTGGGTGAGTGTGGGTACTCATGGATGGGTGATCTTGTGAGGGGTGTGCACGTGGGGGTGATCTCGTTGAGGGGGCGGCTTATGGATGGATGATCTCGTGAGGGACCTACCAACTTTTTAGTCGAAACCAAATGACCTCGAAACCGGAATGAAAGAACTGATGGACATTGTCCTTGGGTTGAAACAAGACGTGAAGCGCATGAACAGCCTCATCTCTCCACAAGGTGCTCAAAGTTTGGTCGAGAAGCACAATCATTCGAATCCGAATAGTCGATGGGCCCTCAAGAAGCTCGATATTAATGGACCTGCCGTTCTGAATAACATGCCTGATGTCAACAACGATGGTGTCCCTGATGTAATCATCGTCGACAAGAACAACAACCCAGTCTACGCGAACGGATACACAACAGTCCAATCCGACTGGCCAAACACTTTGGCATACCATTCAACATATCCCGACAAAGCATCTCGTGCTGAATATAAGCGACGACATGACGGTAAAGCCATCACGAAACGTGGCTTCATCAATGACGCATTGGGTGTCACCTACTTTGACTACGATCGTGCACAACATCCTGAGCAAATCCGTCAAGTAGGTACCGTCATCGGAACTAACCTTTCTCAGACTCTTTAATGGTACCAGAACTTATTGGAGAACCCTAAGAACGGCTATCGAATGAAGAAGCCTCGTAAACAATCCGCTTACGAGATGTCAACAAGTACGTCTTCACTGATGCCTTCAATGCTGCTATCGCTCAGATCGAAGATGTCCATCACACCACCATTCCTGGGCAACATAAGATGGTCCTCCATTCGAAGTTATGCGGTGGTTACTGGAAGTCTCAGATCAAAGCCGCATTGAATCTCCCAGACGATATTCCTGATGACCTATTCGACAAGATCAAGCGTAAGAAGAACTCACAACCAAGCATCGAAAACAAGGTCTATTCATTAATGCTCGCCCACAAAGAAAACAGTAACACACACGCATACGATACACTGTATTATCGTCTCATCAGGGATATATGCCAAATCTTGAACCTTGAATTGACTCCCGCTCTTCAACCACCTGCCAACTACTCTGACCCTAATAGTCTTGATGGTCACGCAGCTTCGTTTATGGGACCATCCTCTTGGGGAGCTCCACATTCATCACCTGAAGCAGTTCCTGTCGAACACGATCCTGCTGTTTGGGCAGCACCACCATCACCAGAAGCCGATGAATATGCTTTCTTGGAGTAAGCTGATGAACCACCCACTAGACGATACCTATTTTTATGGCACAGAAACCATGAGTACATCTCTGTCAGACATCGTTAAAGACAAGGTCCATGAGGTGCTATCCACTAAGAAGAACGACATGAGTGGGGCCTTCATAGACAAGGATCATCCAGAGATCAACGTCAGATACAACTCCGTTAACGTCATTGTCGGTAAGCAAGGTCAGGGGAAGACAGTCATCGCTTTGGAAGAGATCATCAAGATTGCATTAATGGATACTCATCATCTACTCGTCTACGTAACCAAAGATGGGAATGAAAGTGATCGATCATTCCTCGCATTGAAATCACTGATAGAACCTCGTTTACCGATCATCACCATCAGTGAATCATCAGCGGAAGCAACCATAGAGAAGCTCATTAAAGCCAAGAACGAGTACTATGCCATCACGAACAACCATCTCGAAGACAAACTAGACGACCCCCAACTCAACATCACCCCAAAAGAGATCCATGACCTCTTCGATACCCTCCACATCGATGACTTCCATCGGAAGTACCTCCATACACTCGTCCTCTTTGATGACATCAGTAACAGCAAGCTCTTCACGAATGAGACATCGTACTTCTCTCAGTTACTCCGTCGTTGTCGACACACCAACATGACCTTCTTTCTATTGATTCAGGGATGGAAGGGTCTGAAGCCACACATCAAGAACGAGATCACCACGTTGATGATATTCCCCTGTTTCAACAAACAACAACTGAGGTACATCTATAGTCAGTCCGCCTCGAATCTCTGTTTCGACGACTTCTACGAAAAATATGAGCATATCATGTCGTTGAAGACCAACTATCCCGACTCCCATCCATATATGGTCATTCAGGTCGTTGACGGTGGCGAGACGTTCATTCAGGTATGAGTTGATTGAAGTAGTCTTGTATCGACTGCAACGCCAACTTGATGTTTTTGATGTCGTTACTCATCTCGGATATCTCGTTCTCGATAGCCATGAATCTCTATTCCGTCTCTGAGTCATCTTCTTTGGGTTTCGTCGCTTTCGGGCTTTCTTGAGAGATAGCACACCTTTGATTCTCGTGACACGATATCCGTTGATGTGGTACATCTTGTTGAGCTTGTGGGTGGTTAGCTTGTCCATCTCTTCTTGATGGGATTTGTACCATGAGTCGAAGTCGTTAGGGGTGTCGAACTCTTTGAGGTAGTGCGTGATTGGCTCAATTACTTTGACGTCCATGTTTGAGTCAACACAAAAATAGGTAAACCTTATCGATCGATTCCGAAACGAGCTGAGTTGTATCCCAACACAGTGACTGTGAAGAGGTTTCTCGATGTCATCGATATGAACCATTTCACTGAGGAATGTGACCTTGTTGGCAACAACATTGACGGCTTGTTCGGACATGAACTTGATCCATTCGGGAATGAACTGAGGGTCTCTCGCATCGAAGTGTTTGGTGAGGGTTGATAATGAGGACTTCACGCAGCAGCTGACTGATAGAGGGATGAGCTCACTGTTGATCGTGGTTGAGTCACCCGATTTGATGTTGACTTGATGCTCCATCGTCTCGAAGTCATAGGTCATGTAGAGTTGCTGAGGTTTCCATTCAAGGTCATGTGCGAGGCAGTGTTCGTAAACGGGGTGATTGAGGATGTGTGGACAGTAGGGTTCACTGATGCGTTCGGGAATGTACTTCTTCTTGAACTTGCCGTCACAGTGGGTTATGTGTTTGTTCATTCGTTTTTGACCCATTCGGTTCTCGTTGCGGACGACGTATGACCTACATTTGGGGCAGATGAAGATGTTCGTCAACTTCTCGGCGTCTATGATGTACATGATGTGGCAGACCATTCCATCAGAGAATAGGAGAGCATTGAATGGAGTCCCATTCTTCTCGTCGTACCACTGTTCTTGGATATCGTAGCGGTTCTCATCGACACAGTAACTGTAGACGTTGACGTTGATGTGGTTCTTCATGGCAGATGCTTTCATCTCTTCGATCGACATGCCGTTGAATGAATTGAGAATGGATTGAGCTGCTTTGGTAGGTCTCGTTGAGTATGTGACGCCGTGGTCTTGACATAGAAGCTTTCGAGCTGCTGATGTTCGTTTGGTGAGATCGTACTTCTTGGTGTTCCCGAACTTTGAATCGAGACAGATACACAAGAAACGGTACCAGCAAAGACCATCGTCATCGTTGTCCGTGATGAGTAATCGTGACTTGACTAGCTCTTAAGGGAGCTTCACCTTGCCGGTGACCTTGACCAATCTCGACACCTTGAAGGCAACCGAGGTGACGTAGATGAGCTTCACATCCGATTCAGTCGTTGAGTAGTTGAACAAGACGGATTCGATATAGTACTTGACCTTCTCGAGTTCGTCATTGAGTTGGATCAGGATGGGTATCTTGTTGATGTTCTTGAAGTTGGTGGCGCGGATCTCACGTTCTTCGTAGATGTAGTCGGTGATGTCATCGATATTGGTACGTGGTGTTTCGAAGATCCCGGTGAGGTCGAACGTGATCTTGAATGGTTTACGTTCCCTCTTGTAGACGGTGTTCTCAAGGAAGTCGAAGATGTCTTCGAGACGATGGATGTCGTTGAGGTAGTACACGACGATGGGTTTCTTGTCTTGGGTCTTGTTGACGGTCTGTGTCCCGTGATACTTCTTCTTCTGGAATGCTGCTTTGGCTTTCTCTTCATCGTTGGGTTCGTTGATGGGAAGGTATTTGGGATTCGATGACTTGAACTCGTGACCGAACTTGTCGAAGTAGTTGATCAGTTCTTCGTTTTCTTTCTCGAATAGCTTGACTGAGTATGGTTTGAGGGGAATCATCTCTTTGGGTGGAAGTGGACGAAGGAGAACCGGTTCGGTCATCAGCTTATCCAACATCGCTTTGTATGCCGCTTTGGATGTCTTGATTTGGGTTCTCTCTTTGTCGAGTCGTTCACGAAAGCGATTCTTCAGGGATTCGCGCTTGTTGAATTCGAAGGGATTGCTCAAAGGATCTGGTGGTAGATGCAATTGCTTGAAGAACTCATCTTCAGGTTTCTTCTGCTCAAATCGTTTACGTTCGACTCCGAGTCGTTCATTGAAGCGCTTCTTCACGGATTCGTGCTTGAGGACTTCGAAGGGGTTACTCAAAGGATCTGGTGGTAGATGAAAACGTAATTGATTGAGGAATCCGACATCGGTATCGATATACCTGGTTAGAGGTCGTGGATGTTCGGGTGGATGAGGGACAACTAAATGCTTCCCAGCTTGATATCCCTTCGCGAAGTTGTAGAAGGACATGAATTTGGTGTCATCGTTGTCGTAACCAAGTTCAAGGGCTCTATCGACGATGATACCGACTAAAGAATCAACGAAACGGGACTTGTTCTGAGTGAATATCTCTTTGGTGACAATCCCTGTGATACCAAGTCTATGCTTGACTGTGTTGTATGATTCGCGGATGTCATCGTTGCTGATGCCCAGCAAACGAGCTAATCGTCTCAGATGGTTGTAGTCGACTACGTTTGAATCATCGATTTCGACGGATTGGTCGTAGTTCATTTCTTTCATGGTTGATAAAAAAGCTACTCCATGATGGGCATATCCCCAGTTGGTAGGTCCCTCATGAGATCACCCCCACGATCTCACCCCTCATGAGATCACCCATCCACGAACACCCCACACTCACTCACCCCACTATTTATCACTCATGAGGTATAAACAATATCTAGTAGGCGTCCATTTCACCCCACACGAGACTCTTTACCGGACATAACCACCACGAAAATCGTCACGGGATGGTCACAAACGAGGATCTCTCACGAGCACCTAATTCAAATTTTTCGAAAGTTCTAACTAATTTCGTTTGTGACGAATTTCGTATCTAGTAGGCCATTTTCGACGAATTTCGTATCTAGTAGGCCTCCATTTCGAGCACCGTAACTAGACTCTCCGAGTGTGCGATTCACACGAGAAATACATGATGGACATGTCACACGAGGAATTCACGATAGGCATAACTCGTCGGAGTGCTGAAAACAGCCCTTTTAAGGCCCATTTGGGGCTCTTTTGGGGACTTTTCGAAAACGCGTTTCCATGCTCGTAACTACCCATTTAAGGGCCATTTCGACCATTTTCGTATCTGGGGGTCAGACGCATTTTCCCCTACACTACTTAAAATATGGATAATTATTAGATATTATATAATTTAACCTCATAGGAAATAATTTTATCCCGAAGAATCTCTTTACTAAAAATATTGATATCACATGAAGTTTTTTTATGTGAGTTTTTAGGATTAAATCAATTAAATCAAAAATATAATTAAAAAGGTTAATATCATTTTATAAAATTTGCTTTCCAATATTCTTATCTTTTATATAAAATGAATTCATAATCTGAAATGATCAAAGAAAAATTGAAATTTATGTAAGGATGCTATTTTATATGAACCAATAAACACAAATTATTTCAAAATTTATATATATAAATAGTATTTATTTCAAAAGATTAACTATTCGAAAGAATGATATCTTTGTATATTACAATATACCTCGTCATAACCATATGACATCTATTGTTTATTAACAATAGCCATAAAAATCTTCCCAATAACTGAAATCATAAGAATCATTAACAAATTAGCAAAATTTTGAAATAGCAATAATCAATTTTTCAACTTTTTATCTGCTTATATATATCTGTATTTTTTGTTGAATTAATTTTTTTTTTAGAGGGGAAAAAAGTAAAATATAAAAAAAATAATTGTATTAATCAAAATTCAATACGTCTTCTATATTCATGGAGCTCATTTAGATCAGTTTTCATACCAAATTCTTCAATTGCATATTTATCATCTTTTAAAACATCTAAAATATCATCAAATGTAGGCCTTTCATCCTGATTATGCATTCAACACGCTTGTATTAATTCCCAATAATGATCAGGCACATTGCTAGGCCTTAAAGGCCTCCTTCCCATATCAATAAAATGCCTGTATTTGTCTCTATTTATATTTAATTTAATTTCAGGCGAGAACATTTCATACAAGAGAAATTCATAAGAATAAACATCAACCGGAAAACCGTAATTCTGATCGCCTTTGTCATTCACATGCATATCAGGCGCCATATTATATGATGTAAAAAGCATTTGCTCCAATTCTTTTAAGTCAGTCACAATCAATGTATATCTTGAAGGTAAAATCATTGGTTCCAAACTATCACCCAATAGTATCTTAGACATTCTTAAATCCCTGTGAATTATGCTTCTATCATGGAGTTTTTTCATAATTGCAGCAACTCCAAAAAAGATTTTACTACGAATTGTTGGATTTAATAATTTACATTTTAATCCTTTTGATTTTAAATATTCTTTCGTAATACTTGAAATATTACCATTTTTGATATATTTACTAATTGTAACATAACAAGAAAAATCAAATTCTGAATTGCCAACTTTGATTGCTATTCGATCTGACACAGGAAAACGGTAATTTTGAATATTAACAAATCCAGGAATATTTATTTGCAAGCACTCAGCCATTTTGATGAAATCAACTAAACTTTTGAAAAGAGTAACATGATAAGATTTTATTATTAACTCTTCTCCAGTCTTTTTGTTGATTCCTTTGAAAGTATAAATATATTTTGTAGAAATTAATTCTTCAATTCGGTAATCATCAATATTAAGAGAGGATGAAGCTAAATCATCTTTTTCAGTAAGATCAGGTAAAGCACTTAATGATATGCAATCATGAAAAGCACCAATTCCAACTTCGTTTATAGAAAATGGAATTTCAATGTCAACTAAACTTTTGCAGCTAAAGAAAGCATAATTACCAATTGATTTTACAGAAGAAGGAATTGAAATTTTTGTCAGTGAATTACACCAACTAAAAATGAAACTTGGAATAGAAGTCAAAGATGAAGGAATTGATATTTCTTTTAATGATGAACAACCACAAAAAGAATGCTTACCAATCGAAGTTACTGAGGAAGGAATTACGATATTTTCAAGTGATGAACAGCCAGCAAAAAGATAATCTTCGATTGACTTAATTGACGGAAAAAGAGTAATTTGTTTAAGCGAAGAACACCAACTAAAAGCTCCTTTTTTTATTATTGAAACAGATGAAGGAATCGAAATGTTATTTAATGAAGAACATTCACTAAAAGAATATTGACCAATTGAAGTTACAGATGAAGGAATTATTATTTCCGATAAAGAATAACATCCATTAAAAATATAGTCGCTTATTATTGTTAAATTAGATGACATTTTAATTGTTTTTAAGGATGAGCAATTTTGAAATGCATTGTTTCCAATTGATGTAGCCGAAGAAATGTCAATTTTTTGCAAAGAAATGCATAGATAAAAAGCATAACTTCCAATTGAAGCTCCATTAAATTGAATTGAAACTTGCTTTAATGATTCACATTTACTAAAAGCGCCATTTCCATTTGAAGCTACAGAAGAAGGAATTGTGATTTTTTCTAATGATAGGCATTCATTAAACGCATAATCACCAATTGAGTTTACTGAAGGAATGGAAATTTCCTTTAAAGATTCACATTCATTAAATCCATATTTATCAATTGAAACCAAAGAAGATGTAATTTCAATTTTTTCCAAAAACTTGCACTTATTAAAAGCATATTTTCAATTGTAATCACAGAAGGTGGAATTGAAATTTCTATTAAAAACGAGCAATCAAACATATTGCTGAAAATAGCTTTTATATTACCTGATATTGCCAGTTTTTTTCCTTTATTAATTAATTGTTTACCAATTGAAGTTACAGAAGAAGGAATTGTGATTTGAGTTAATGAAGAACAATCAGAGAAAGCACTATCTCCAATTGTCGTAACAGAAGAAGGAATTGTGATTTGAGTTAGTGAAGAACAATCAGAGAAAGCACTATCTCCAATTGTCGTAACAGAAGAAGGAATTGTGATTTGGGTTAACGAAGGACATAACTGTGATACATTGAATCCATTTGTGCTTTCTGGTCTATCTATTATTTCCCCTATATATTCCATGTCTGCTGGGAAAAAATGATAATTACAGCAATTGATGACCGATTCAAAAGATATTCCTTGTGTCAGATCTAGAAAGTTTTCTTTTATATAATCAGCAATTGCATTGTGGTGACATATAATCGACTCCTTATAAATATCTCCATATGCAATTCTTTGTTCTTGCTGATGTACAAAACTAAAAATGTATTCATGATGACGCTTTTTTGGCTGTTTAACTTTGTTTTCTTCAAGGAAATGAATCATTTCTGCGCTATCCGAGTGGATTGCATAGAGCCACAAAGAGCTTGTCAGTGGAATATTATTGCGCTGCAAATACTGGATTATCTGAATTGATCCAAAAAGCTGCGTATTCAATCAAGGTTGGACTTCTTTTAACAAGAAATGCGTTCGTTTCGAAAAATGACGGTTGGACTTTGCATGAAAGCGAAGTATTGGCTCGATTTACATACGAAATAAATTCTTCAGCTAAGTCTTGACGAATTAATGAACAGATATACGAATCATTTTCTCCTTCTCGGCATTTTTTTTCAAAAAGTGAGAGATCTTGATTATATTTTCTAATGATTTCTTTTTCAATTGCTTCTGACTCTTTTTCATTAAGAAATGACTTTATTACAGGATGCAAGTAATGCCTGTATGGAAAATGATTTTGATCATGTTTTGTCATTATATCTGTTATAATTCTAGTGTCTGGCTGAATGAGTTCTTGCTCTAAAAGTAGTAGAAGAATACATTTGTTGTTTTTAAATATTTGGTATATCTCAAAATCAGTTATTTGAGGCTGCATTTCTACGATTAAATAATATATTATTTAGTTTATTGAAAAAATTTGGCGAACGATGATGATTATCTGCTATTTTGGATACTAATTGAAGCATTGACATAATTTCTTCTTTGCTTTTTAAAATGTCAAAAGTTTTAATTTAATACTCAAAACTAGTTTCTTCTGTTTTCTCAATGAATTCCAAAAGAGAAGAATATATTTCTTTCTTTTCTTCAATGATTAACTGGATTTCCATTTTTTTGATGTTGCTTTCTCTACTTTCGTAACAAAAAAATAGGATGAGGTAAAAATTTCCATTGATTTTCCAGATTTCGCTTCACATGTCACAACAAATTGGAAATTCAAATTTTTTTTTTACTTTTCAGAGTAAGAGCAAGGGCAAAATGATAAAAAATGCATTTACACATTAAATTTAGTAAGCTAACAATATCATTTTATGGTTATTTCGCATATCTCAACCAAATTTCTTATAACTTGTTGGTATACCAACAAATATTTTGTTCAAATTTTGGTAGTATAATATTTTTAGGTTGTCGTTGATGCTGAGAAATGCAATATCTTTTGTTTCTTCATTTGATGCAAGAAGGAAGCTTCTCAACTGATTGCATATTTTAATAGTAATTTTTTTTTTTTTTAAAAAGTGTGAACTTCATACTATGAAGATGTATTACAGTAGTGGCAATTAAAAAGAAAATAAAATTAATAAAAACAAATTATTGAATCTATTATTTTTTACAAATTAATAAAAACAAATTATTGAATTAACAACTATAACAAAGCTCATTCTTTCTGGTAAAATAATATATAAGCATTCCTGTTGTGGACGTTTCTTTCAACTGTCTGGTTCACTGTTGCATCGTTGAAATTGTACCACGTATCTCTAACCTGATCTAGAACGGAGGCTGTATAATGGCCACAGTCTAGGCTTCCATAGTGATAAACACATCCGATAAGCATATATTTGCCAATTTTGTTGGAAGAGTAAGGATTCATATTTAAGACTTTGGGATAAATTATGTTTATATCATTTTTCTTAAATGATGAGTATCCTCCCTTTGTGGTATTCTCAAACCTCTTAAATGCTATGATTAAAATTTCACCACATTGTTCAATCTTGATTGATTTTTTAGTATTTGTCTTTTTTTGGCATTTTTCGCATCTAACTTTCTCAGTTTTTCCAATAATCTCTTTTTGACAGTAGTGTTTGATAAGATCTTCAAGATGTGCAGTTCTTGAAAAAGATGCTGGAATTGGAAGAGAAAGTACAACAAATGGCTCTTTAATTGACTCTGAATGACTGCAAACTTGGCATGTAAGCTTCGTTTCAGTCATTCCAAGGAAGATTTTGTAAATTTGAGAATTATTTAATTTTTTACAAACGCTCCATGGACTTTCATTTGGTGATAAGGTTTCTAGTACTTTTCTTCTTTTCTTTTCATCTGTAAAGGCTTGGTTCATATCTTCGTGAAGTCCATCAATTAAGCAAATTAAGAATTCTTGAGCATCTTGCTGTTCAGAACTATTAAACATAAGGTACTGATTAGTAAATGCTGTCCTAAATTTATTTAAGCTGTACGGATTGATGCTGTTATAACGTAAAGTTGCTAAATCTGAAATTATATTGTGAAATTCTTTGCTGACGTTTCCTTGTGAATTTTGCTTATTAGTTAAATTAATATAATCTACATAATCATCTCCGAAATATAAAGAAGAAATTGGTGGAATATGTATAAAACATTGAATAACAGCATTCATATAGCAAGAATTTGAGAGGTTTTCAAAACCAGTAGGTTCTAATTTTGGTACTACGAGATCATTAGATGGAGAATATCTATACTCCATTATGATAGATTGCTCATCTTTGGAAGAATTAACTTTATCTTTATCTTGACTATCAAATGATGATGATGATACATCTGATCCTGTATTTATTCTATTTAATTTACCATTTGAATCGAAATTCATTGATGAAGAAGAAGATATTACAGTAGCTTTTGAGTAGTGGTTTTTGAGATTAGATCTTTGGCTTGGAAATGCTGATGAATCCTCTATAGTTTTTTTATTTGGCATACTCTTTTCGTTGGAGATACTATGGCGTATACGCATGCTAGAACTATTGTCTGCTTTCATGCATGACTTAGATCCAGATCTTCCTGATGGTCCAAAATACAAATCTCGTGCGGTTATTTTGGTCATCCTTCCTTTAACTGAACTTGATATAAGTGATGATAAGTTAACTGGCTCTTCAAGAGTAGGATCTTTGTAAAATCTATGTGTATTTTCATCCATGTTGACAATCTCACAAAATTGCCTGAGAAAGTCCCCAAATGTCCAGGATGCTGATGCATACCACCTTTCACCTGTTACACTTGTAAATGAACTTGTTTTACTAAGGTCAGTCCTTGATAATTCTCGATTGCATCTAATCATTTTAATGTTAAATGCAACAAGATCAAAAACAACAATATCTTCACCTGTCATAGGATCATGCCCAAGACCACAACAAATTCGTCGAGGAGGACTTTCATTTTCTTTTGGGTCTGAAAGTCGGGCTAAATTATCAAACATAAAACATGTTACTAAATCGTAATCCTTTCCACGTTTGAGATTATGTAGTAATTTACCATCGCTGTCAACTAAATCTTCAATACATTTCGAAAAATTGTTTGGAATATGCGAAAAAGGCGATTTTAGACTCTTTTCTAGTTTTTTAAGCCATTCTGATGATATGATTTCGCAACACTTCATCTTTTCTTCGGCAAATGGATGAAGTTCTTTTGGATATTGTTTAATAAATTGCTTGGCATTAAAATTTTTCGTCATTTAAAAAAAGCAAGAATGTTATGTATAAGAGATTTAAATATTTATACTTTTTTTCAGTAGAACTAAAAAAGTTGAGATTTATTTTTTCATCTTTTTTATTTCTTTTGAAAAAGTTATATATTTCAATATGAAAGATAATATTCATTGAAAATATGAAATAAAAAAGAACTTTTTCAAAAAAAATTTTATTATCTGTAAGAAATGATATAAAAATTTCAATAATACCAATTTTTTCAGATTTAATTACAATATGTACAATTGTTACAAAACATTTACCAACCACAAAAGCATAAAAAGCAAAAAATATCTATTTTTTAGTAGATAATTAAATGTGGAGAATTTTCCCAAGTAAACTTTGAAGTTATACATCAAAAATACAAAACTTTTTCTAGAACAGGCTATTTTGCAAAAGAAAAAAGTTTTTGATTTAACAATATTTACCTTTCTTGGATATTTGTATAATACTTCTCAGCACTCTCTAGAAAACTGCTTTTCCCAAATACTGAAACAATAAAAATGCATATTCCTGTTACCATTACTTGGTAAATACTAACTTCATTCATAGAAACAATATCTATATCATATTTAAGTGCAAGTTTGTTGGCAAATCTTTAGCATTTGCATTTAAAGAATCACATATGATAATTGAGGAAAATATAAATTGAATATTTGGCATGCGTTTTACTTGATTAAAATCTATAAAACAAGTAAAACCAATTCTTGAAGGAGAATGCTAGAATAAAAGAAGGTGAATTTTCAAAATTCATTCACATTTCTCTTACAATAAACTGTCTTATTAATTCACTTTTTTGAGTCTACTGCATTTGCTGTGTATATTACGCAATCAGTGCAATAATAATCTTAAAAAGTATAATATAGTATATATACTATTTTTCTAGAAATTATAGGTTTTTGTTTCAAAATTTTTCATCAAATTTGCTTTTTTATTTAACCATATCTATAGATATAATTTTTTATAATTTTTTAAAAAAGATCAAGTATTAATCAAAATAAGGAGAGTCAATTTTTATATTTTATTAATATTATACTACACTATTTCATTTACTTTATTGAATTAACCATTATCTTTATTAATTTAGAAGATAAGTTTTAAGAAAATTTAGAGAATTATAATTTGTCGTATCAATTTATTCTTTTATTTCTATTTGTGGCAACATGGGCGCTTCAGAATCGTCAATTAATCAGTACCCGGTCGTAAAAGATTTTGAGCATCTTATAAAAGTCGCCTCTTCACCAATAAGTACAGATTTACTTAAAGGCTTCAACAATTTCTTTGAAAAATTAAAACAAAGCTCAGAAAACCTTTTTATTACATACGAAAAATTAATTGACAGCAATAAACTAGGAGGCGAAGGCATAGATATTAACTTATATTTTTCAAGAATTGATATCGCAATCAAAGCATTTGAAGAATGCGCTAACTACATTAAATTAAACAGCAAGAAACCAGAAACGCCTATAATTTCTGCAAATTTTCGAAATAATCTCAGAAAATTTTTAAAACAATTAACCCAATTCTCTTCATTAGCAACAAATATTTTAGAATCGCTTAATACAAAAGTTAGTCCATCTATGATGACTTTGTTTTTTATAGAACTTTCTCTTTTTGATTTTGCACTTAATATTCGAAAAAGTGATAAACCTCCTTTTTATTCAATGCATACAGCATCAATTTATGATTTACGTGAAGAATTACATGATTGTAATCAAAATTTCGCTAACATTATTGCTCCACATGGATCAGGCAAAACATGTTTAGTTCCAATTCATTTAACCTGCCGATCGCTTGAAAATTTCCCAGCAGGACGCTTTATTATTGTTGTTGAACACGATACATCCAGTATTCACCATATCAAAAATATTTACCGTCGAATTTGTTGCACAGATAAAGATAAAATGGCTGAAGCTGAAGGCATTTTAAACGATAATGATAACGATGAAAATGACACTTACGAATATGATATAGATGATCCAACAGCTCAAGTTACTTCAACCCTTAGCGATTTTATCAATTTTTATACAAATCCTATACCATTTTACCCAGTGATTGGAATTTTTTCTCCAATTGATACTCTTCGACTTATTCATACCATAAATAATCTCACGGATTTTGTTACCAAGTCGACATTTGTTATTGATGATGTTAATATGCGGACTGTTGCTACAGATGTACTTGTTCAAGATTTAACTCGAGCTATAGAGCGAGCAAAAATTTCAAGAAAAGATAACAAGCTTATATTAATGTCTACGGTTCCAGATTTGCAAATTATAAGATGTCTAGGTCGTCATAAAGAGTTAAAAGGCAGTGATATCAACAGCGAAGTACCCAAAAAAGATATTCCATGCAGCAGTATCTCAGATATCCGAAACCATAAATTATTTAGAAAGATGCATGATTTCTTTGATACCTGGATTGAGAAATCAGACATCAGCATAGGATCAGTAGTTGTCTTTGTCCCCAGTGAAAAAGTTGGACAGCGTTTATACAAAGAAATCTACAAGCACTACAGCAAAGACAATTCAACGACAATTTGTCCCTTACCAACAACGATCAAGAAAGGTGAAACTACAGATGAATTTTACAATAGACTCTTAGCTGACCTAATCTTAGCAGAGAACGATAGGAAAGCCACCGATGAGCATGGAAATCCGAGAGAGACAGACCCAATCCTTTTCTTGATGCCAATGAACATTTCAGGTCACATTTCACAGGAAGAAAAAGCACTCATCCGCTCCCAGCTCCCGATTCCTTTCATCGACAAGCTTTCGCGCGTGTTCATTACGACCAACAAGAATGATTCGCTGCTGCAGATTGACGACTTGATGGTAATTTTTGACACGGGGATCGAGGAGGTCGAGTTCTACGACCCAAAACAGTCTGTCATTCATGTCCGCGAGCAGCTGCTCCCAAAGCCGTTCATGGAGTCACACCACAAGCTTCTGGGCAACTTAGGCGATGGCATTTATTTTGAGTTCCGCGTCAGAAATGTTGATCGGCCAAAAGAGCTCATTCCGTCAGTGAAGAGGGGCGACCTTGGCAGAGAGATTCTCATCCTGAGGAACTTTGGCATCAATTTTGAGGAGCAAAGGAACCTCCCGAGCGAGCCAAACCGCGAGCTGCTCGATGAATGCTTCTCGACGCTCATCAGCATAGGAATCATTGAGAACACACGCGAGAAGAGGCTGACTGAAATCGGGAAACTCGCGAGCAAGTTTGCAACAGTCTCACCTTTTTATGCGCTGGCAACGGCCAAATATAACCAGAATCACCAGTTTGCGTTCCTTTGCTCGCTGCTGATTGAGGATTCTAGGTCACTCGTCATCAATTCACAGTCAAAGTTGCTTTGCAGGCATTTCTGCCGTGATTCAGACGTTGTTACTCTGCTCGAGAGCCTTTGCGAATTGTCGGAGGACGCAAAAGTTGAGCAGGACGATCATGGACTGTCAATTGGCATGATATATTCGATCTACAACGCAATGTCGACGACATTCGACAACTGCAATGGCCGCGAAAGCGTCATCAACGCCGTAAAATGGGCCAGAAGCCAACCAGGCGGCACTTTTCAATGTGTGGATCAATTCGTCCTTCTTCTTCCTCAAGAACAATTCATTAATAAGCGAAAAGGGACCTTTGTTCACGTCCTTGGCGCTGGTCCTGGCAGCGAGCCGACTCTCATCTACAGAGCAAACGACATCTTCAAGTTCACAGACAAGTCTACCAGTGAGGACGACTTTGCTAAGATTAAGTTTGCCAAAAGGCCGGGCTGGCTTGGCCTTCAGAGTCCAGGCAACATAATTGCTCTTTCCTTGCTGATTGAAGAAGACAACAAAGTGAATCGCGGCCTCATAATTCATCGAGATACTAGATCTGCAAATGACAATCCTGGCGTTGTTGGATTTGCAGTTAATAATCCAAGTTTGAATAGTTTCTTCTTTGTGTCACTTTTTGAAGGTTATTGGAGCGATCATAAGGCATCGAATGATTTCATTGGCATTTATCACACTCCAGTGCCGAATAAGGAGTCTGCATTTTTGATCCACATGACATCCAATGACGATCAGACCTTCCTTAATTATTGCCCTCGTAATAATGCAATCGAAAACACAATGAATAGTGCGATTCCAGTGCTTAGCTCACTGATGCCTTTTGTTCCTCGTTCAGTCCTTGCAAAAGTGGATGTTCCTCTTTGTGCAGTTGAAATCAATGGAAACGGAACTTCTCAGCATTATACAACAAACGTCCATTTGATTACCGAGCCTGATTCCGACCTTCCATTCCCTTATCCAGTCAACAAGGCAACTTTAGAGTATGCTGCAAGGAACATAAACGAGCTAATGAAAACATTGCCATTGATACGATTCGCTATTACTGGCGAATGCTTTTATTACAAGTCTATTCGCGGAAGAGAAGTTGAAACAGATTTAAGCTATCCTGATGTTAATCCTTCTGTTTTAAGCGTCTTTGATTCTCATCATCCGACACATCTTGTTCTCCTCGTTGATAAGCATTTCCCTAATAAGCCGCCTGTCCCTCCACTTGCTTGGATTCCCGCAGCTGGAAAAGAGGCCACTGTTGCAGACACAACGGACACGCAAGACAATAAAGACTTAGTTAAGGTTGCTTCCAAAATAATGTCTTCTTTTGGCTATGCTGAACGTTCAGCAGACCTTTTCTTCGTCACTCTCGGAGGAGGATTTCCAAGCGTTTCTAAAGGAACAGTGCCAAACACCATTCGCAGTTATGTTGGCTACAGTGAAGGTGAAAATAATGCCATTAAGTTGGGCATTTATCCACTTGTCAAGTACTTCATACGCGATTTCTCAGTGAAGCAAAATTTGGAGGAACCAATTCCACTTGAAGAGTTGGGCTCTACTGATGCATGGAGGAATTATCCACGCGATGAAAGAACGCGTGAAAAGTTATGCGATGACATTAATAATGCTATGCAAGAACACTTCCACGTGAAAGAAGTTCAGTCATATTTCTTTGGAACATCAATGATTGGGATCAGGATAGACGGACTTCCAGAAGACTTGGTCTGCCACGTAATCAAGGGAGAAGCTTGGAATACAGATTATCAACCTTGCAAGGCTGATTTTGAGATCACAAATGTTTTAAGGAGCATTAAAACAGTCCCTCTTGACGTGACACAAGTCATCCACGAGCCAACGATAAACGTCTGCGTGAGGCACATGAGAAGGTTCGCAGTTGACAGCGACGAATTCAAAGATAAAGTTTATTCTGTTGCTAAAAAGTTCGGATTTTTACGTGCTGCTCTCTCTGATTACAACAAAGGCGCAACGGACCTCGATCTTGAGAGAATGGGAGTCCTTGGAGATGTCCAAATCGAGCTGATAGGAATGCCGTCTGGAATTGCGTTCTCATCGGTCATCTTGGACCAGTTTCCATCGAAGTCTTTGGACGATTTTGACATGATGACGTCGACAATGGCAACGTGTAGGGGAATGGCGACGATACGCCCAGATCTAGGCTCTCCCGAGGTACTGCTTAACCAGAAATTGGTCAAGATTTCGCCAAGCGAGATTGATGCATTGAAGCAAGAGATAGCTGCACGGTTCAAGGGCGCCGACAAGCGAAAGTGGACCATTAATGAAGACTTTAATGTTCTCATTGTTCCAGCGAACAACGAAGCAGCTCTTGACGAGATGATGAGGAACATTCGGAATAAAGATGAGGACACAACTTGCCTCTTCTTATGCGATCCTCCTCAGCAGTTTCTTCCGCAGTCGCTGTACGTCTACATGGAGGACCGGTCTGTCAGGACCTACGCCATCTGCAAGCAGTGCATGATCGAGGCCTTCAGGGGAATGGAGGACTTCCAGGCCGTCATCGATCCAGTCACCCAGATGGTCGACAGAAACAAGCTCAAGACGCTCAGCGAGGCGCTGCCTGGGATCCCCCTCATCGCCGACGGGACAGAGAAAAACGGAGTCGCATGGCCGCAGATTCCTCTCGGGCAGGCACTCTTCATATTGATGTGCGAGCCCGAAATACTCGGGACAGACGTGAAGTCGTGGTTCACAGCGATAATCGACTTCATCATCCGGATGGCGAGGAACTACTTCACTTACTGCCCGAACCACCCCGACATTCCTCACAGGGTGCCAAAGCCCGGGTCAAACCTGAAGTGCCCGTACTGCAACTTCATGTTTTGCGCTACATGCAGGACCTGGCATTCAATGGACAGGTGCCCCGGACTAATGGACCTGCCCGGCGTGAAGAGGTGCCCAAACTGCAACACTCCAACTTACAAGTACGACGGATGCAATCATATTACTTGCAGATGTGGAAAACATTGGTGCTATAAGTGCGATAAATCACCAATATTTAATACTGGCAATGAGTGCTATTCTCATCTTTCTGCAGTTCATGGTGGTTATAATACTTAATCAATTATTTATTATTTTTTTCTTTCCTCCCTTTTTTTTTTTTTTTTTTTATTTTGCGTTTTAATTTTCTTATACTTATAAGTATAAATATTTTACATTTAATTTTTTTTTTTTTATATATAGATCTTATATAGATATTTGTAAAATTTTTTTTGGGTAAAAACGAAATTTTTATAGAATGATTGCTTTTTTTATTTATTTATTTATTTATAAAATACTTTGTGATCATACCATATAGAACGTAATTATAATACCTATCGTCAAATTTTTGAATAAATGAAAACTGTAATTGAAAATATATAATAACAAATTCTAATACCATAAACAATAATCTTCTCTTTTCGTTTATTTTAAAGTATACTGATATATACAAAATAATAATTTTTTTTTTTTTTTTTTTTTTTTTTGTATTTATAAAACGTATAAAAAATTATCAAATTGATTTAAGGTAATCAAATTAAAGCGATTTTGTACTTAAATGGATTTTTTTTTTTTTGCATCTAAACTTAATAATAATAATTATGGATTCAAATATTATCCAAACGTAAGGAAATCGAATATTATCGTAAGAAGGAATAATAGGAAATTCGTTGTTTGTATTTAATATTTTTTTTTGTGTAAATCTAGTTGAAGGTCTGTTGGTCTGACTATTTTTGATTGACCAAAAAGAATCTCAAAATTGTATTACATAAAATTTTATTATGAATTATTTCATAAAGGTTTATCAAATAATTGAATTAAGAATTTATGGTCTTCAATTAAAAATGTGGTCTTCACGAGTTCAACAACTTATAAAAGAAATACCAGGCCACTTTGACAATTTAATCAATGAAAGTAATCCTGACAATATTTTTCAATCTTTAAAACAAAATTTAATCAATCCTCTTCTAACAAAAAAAATTACAACTATTTTTTCGCCAATTATTTTACATTTGGTATCAGATATTGTTATAGATTCGGTAGTATCAAATAGTGACGACTTGCCAATCGTAATTTTACTATCTAATCTAATTCCATCCTTTTCATCAATAGAGCCGTTAATCCATTTTTATTTCTCAAAAAGACCCGCAGAAAGTTCAGAAAATAAAACACAATTTACTTATTTAAGATCGATTTTTCGAATCAGACGAATCATTGGTAATTCATTTGAACTGAAACTTTCTTCTTTTGTTGAATTAGCAGAATTAGCATCAAATACAGAGTCATCTTCAAATAATGATTTTCAATTAGGTGATGAAACTTGGTTTTATTTAGCTTCGTTAATTTCATTAATTAGAAATTTATCCGAAGAAGAATCTTTATCTTTAATTAGATCCAGGTGTTTACCAGATAAAGCTACTCTACTCTTTTTAGAAGAGAAAAATTTCGATATGGAATCAAAAAACCTCGCTTTTGAAAATTACGGACCAATGAGTTACGATCGCGGATTTGCAACATCAATCGAAGGTGTTCCATTCCTTAAATCTCTTTCTTCCTCAAATATATCATCCAATATTTCTAATTCTCCAACTTCTCCTTTCGCACGCTCTTTAGCTCTTGCTATGCTTACAAATAAACCAGTTCTTGTTGTTGGCCCAGCTGGAAGTGGCAAGACAACACTCATCGAACAACTCGCCTCAATTGCCGGAGCTGAAATCACTTCTCTCCACCTCGGATCAGCAGTAGACGCCAAATCATTACTCGGGGGCTACATATGCGGCGAAATTCCTGGGGAATTCCGTTGGCTTGATGGACCATTAACATCAGCCGTTAGAGCCAACAAAAAGTGGATTGTGCTAGAGCAAATAGAAGAAGCCTCCTCCGAAGTATTGACTCTTCTCTCTCCCCTCCTCAGCGAGCGCCGACTTTTTGTTCCCGGACGATCAGAAACGATCAAGGCCAGCTACAACATCCGCATCTTTGCGACGTGCGTCAAACCGCTCGATTCCTCCCTTTGGACCAAGATACAGGTTGACTTTCTAGAGGAGGAAGACCTGATCCACACACTTCGCACTCTGTTCCCTACTCTGGCGGCTGTTGTTGATAAAGAGTCGCGCGTCCTGCCGTCGTGGCGGGCGTGCAGGCTTTCATACCACGAGCTTTTCCGATGCATGAAGCGACTCGAAGCTGTCCCTGTCAACAACGGCAGCGTGACAGACGAAGACTACGACTGGATGTATCAGATTGTCGTTGACACCTTCACTTCTCACTTGCCGAGCCAGAAAAAGAGGCTCGAACTGGCCAAGGCAATTGCAAAGTTTTGGGACCTGAACGAAGCTCGCGCGGAGAATTACTTGGTCAGCTCGAAGCCAAAGTTTGTTGCAAATCCATTCATGATTGGCCACATCAAGCTGGACACAATAGGAATCCCCGATATAAATGAGGATTTCGCGCCAACTTTCACCTCACTTCACCACATGGAGTCTGTTTCTAGATGCCTCTCAAAGTCGGAGCCTGTCCTGCTGATTGGCGAGACGGGCACTGGAAAGACAACCCTGGTCCAGTTCATCGCCAAATCGATTGGAGCCGAATTGAAGGTCATCAACATGCACCACCAAAGCGACACACTTGACATAATCGGCGGTTTTAAGCCGGTTGATCTATTTAAACTTTTAGAGCCTTTGTCAAAACGGTTTTTTGATGCTTTCAAGAAAACAATGTCGCAGACATCGCATGCCAAAGTTTTGAGCGACATTGAGACAATGTTTGGAACGAAGAACTGGAAGAGATTCCTCAAGAGTGTCTTGAACATTTCGCAGCAAGTCTTTGCGAAGAAATTCAATGATCTGTCAGAGAAGCTGCAGGAAGAGTGGAGATATTTGAATGAAGCTTCAACAGGCTTCTTGAGCCGCCGAGACTTCCTAGAGCGAGACTTCGCTTTCTCGTTTGTTGAAGGCCCATTGACAGAAGCGTATCGCAACGGGCAGTGGGTTCTTCTCGATGAAGTCAACTTGGCACCGCCCGAGACACTTCTTGCACTTGCGCCGATCATTGATGGCCATCTTGAGCTCAATGGGAAACTTGTTCCGAAGCATGAAAACTTCCGACTTATCTGCTGCATGAATCCAGCGACGGATGTTGGGAAGGTGAATCTTCCGGAGACGTTGCGTCACAAGTTTGTCTCTATTTTCGCAGATGAAACGAGCAGCGAGAATGACATCAAACTGATCCTGTCACAGCGAAAAGTGAACAATGAATTCCATCAGGTTATCTTTGACTTTTACTCCATATCTCGCCAAATGAGCAAGACAGTTTTGGTCGATGGAGGCAACCAACGAGTCATCTTCTCACTGCGAGCACTGACGCGAGCGATCTCGTACATGAACAAGGCAGAATTGTCGCACAAGTTCTCTTCATATCGATCATGTTATGATGCCTTGATGCTTTCATTTGTTTCGCCTTTGTCACCAGAATCATCAGAAAGGCTTTCATCAGTTCTTAACTCAATGATCACGCCTGATGGTTTTGCAGCAGACTCAGCCAACAAGAAGAACAAGAAAAGCAAAAAAGATGAAGACTTACTTTCAAGCTTGGAAACACCAGATAATCCGAATGTCGTCCAGGTTGAAGGATTCTTCATTGACAAAGGACCAGAACAAGTGAAAGAAAGGAAAGATTTCATTCTAACGAACACAGCTCGCAAGTACTTGAAGCTTCTTGCGCAGGCTGTTTCATTAGGGAATTCGCCAATTTTGCTCCAAGGTCCAACATCGTCAGGCAAGACGTCGATTGTTGAATATCTTGCAGACATCACAGGGCACAAGTTTGTAAGGATCAACAACCACGAGCACACTGACATGTCAGAATACATTGGAAGCTACACGACGAGTGAAACAGGCAAGTTTGAATTCACATACGGCGCTCTTGTTCGTGCAATTGATGAAGGAGCCTGGGTTGTTCTTGACGAGCTCAATCTTGCGCCATCAGACGTTTTGGAAGCATTGAACAGGCTTCTCGATGACAATAATCAACTTTATGTTGCTGAGACACAAACAACGCACAATCCAGCAGCATCTTTCCATCTTTTTGCAACACAGAATCCGCCAGGAACATATGGAGGAAGGAAGCAACTATCAAGAGCGTTTCGTGGCCGTTTCATTGAAATTCATGTTGACGAAATACCGTCGAGAGAACTTACTAGAATCATCACGGACCGATGCCACATTGCTGAAAACTTTTCGAAGAGCATGGTTGATGTCTTCAACTCATTACGAAGGCAGAGACAATTCACACAAATCTTCGCAGGAAAGCACGCGTTCTTGACAGTTCGTGACTTACTTCGTTGGGGCTTTAGAGTGAGCGCAGTTAACACGTGGAGATCAGTTGAAACTGAAGGATTTGCTCTCCTTGGCGAACGACTGAGGACGCAGGAAGAGAGGGAAATTGTCAAAGGGACGATCAGCAAACATGTGAAGAAAACAGGAGATGAAAATGACGACGAAAATGAGAGTGAATTCAATATTCAAGAAGTGCCAGAAGACATGGGAATCGTGTGGACATCCGGAATGATTCGTACAGTAAATTTGCTTCTGAAATGCATCAAGAATAAAGAGCCCGCTCTTCTTGTAGGCGAGACAGGCACAGGGAAGACAACTGCTGTCCAAGTCATCAGTCATTTGCTGGGACGAAAGCTTCGTATTTTGAATTGTCATCAGCACACGGAAACATCAGATTTCATTGGTGCGATGCGGCCATCACGTTCAGAAGATGGCAAAATATTTGAGTGGGCTGATGGCTCACTCGTTGAAGCGATGCGAGAAGGAGACATCTTCTTGATGGATGAAATTTCATTGGCACAAGATTCCGCTCTTGAGAGACTGAATTCTGTTCTTGAGCCAGGCCGACTTTTGGCGATGGCTGAGAAGCCAGAATATGAAATTGTTAAGGCTCATGAAAACTTCATTTTCATTGCGACGATGAATCCAGGTGGCGATTATGGCAAGCGAGAACTTTCAGCATCATTGAGGAACAGATTCACAGAGATTTGGGTCCCATCAATTGACAGCGACAACGATCTTCTTGAAATCCTTGGAGCGAATTCTACTCAAGAAGAAACGAAGAACAACTTATCGTTATTCCTTCAATTTGTCAGATACTTCACGAGCTTATCGAAGATACTTGTGAACATATCATTACGTGATGTTTTACAATGGATTCGATTTGTTGACTTAAGAGTGAAACAGGGCCAACCATTCCTTGATTCATACATTCAGGGAGCTTTCATGGTTTTCATTGACTGCGTCTCTCCATCGCACAGAAAGTCACTTATTTGTTTCCTCCAGCAGCAAATTAATCAAGACGAAATCAAAGAAGTTTGTCACAACTTCCAAATCATCAACGACACTCTTTTCATCGGCGATTTTGAGCTTCCGAAAGGACCAAATTACGACCCAAACGACAATTCAGTCAACTTTGTTTTTGATGCTCCAACGACATCACAAAACTTGCTGAGAGTAGGACGAGCGCTTCAAATGCCATTGCCGGTTTTAATTGAAGGTCCGCCAGGCGTTGGCAAGACTTCACTTGTTTATTCACTTGGGAAGCGACTTGGTTTCAATGTTGTTCGTATCAACTTGAGCGAGCACACAGAAATGCTTGATTTGGTTGGCTCAGAACTACCAGATGAGAGCTCAAATGGGAGCAAGTTTGGATGGCGAGATGGCGCATTTTTGACAGCATTAAAGAACGGTGACTGGGTCATTCTTGATGAGCTGAATCTTGCATCGCAGTCAGTTCTCGAAGGTCTGAATTCATGCCTTGATCATCGAGCGACACTTTTTGTTCCAGAATTAAACATGGAATTCAAATGCCATCCAAAATTCCGCATTTTCGGATGCCAGAATCCAGCATCAGCAGGCCATGGAAGGAAGAGTCTTCCTCGCTCTTTTTTGAACCGTTTCACGAAAGTTTACGTTGATGAGTTGTGTGCCGAAGACTTTGAATACATCATTTCACACTCGTACACGACACTGCCACTTAAATTACGCCAAGACATGATTCACTTCGTTTCAGAGTTGAATGAATTGAATCTTGATTTTGAGTTCAACCTTCGTGATGTCTTCCGCTTGTGCAAAATGATTGAGACAGGAATTTCATCTGAGAAGTCATTGACACTTTTGTTCATTGAACGACTCAGGACGCCATATTTGAGGAATAAAGTGATGAATATGCTGTTTGATTTGTTCGGAAAGTTCGATCCGACACCGAAAGCATTCTTGATGACTAAAGAAAAGTTTCGAATTGGTGATCTTCAAATTGAACGGCCGACAGCTACATTTGGGCCGAACGAGTTGATCATTCATCCTTCAATTGTCTCACCTTTGGAATCAGTTCTTTCATGCGCATACATGAAATGGCCAGGACTAGTTGTTGGCTCGACAGCGACGGGCAAATCGTCATTGATCCGTCTTGCGGCTCACATTTCAGGGAGGAAGCTTGTCGAGTTTTCGATGAACAATTCAGTTGATACGACCGAATTACTTGGAGGATTTGAGCAAATGGACAATCATCGCTGTTTTGAGCAACTTCGTTCGAAGATTCAGCCGAATGACCATGAATCACTGCAGCAGCTGGAATCGATTGAAAGCCCAGAAGAATTGTATTCATTGATCATGAATAACAGAGAATCATTCACGGACGAAATCATCAAAGAGGCTGGAGAATTGATGAAAAGGAAGTCCGATCCAGGCCGATTTGAATGGGTTGATGGACTTCTTCTTCAGGCGATGAGGAATGGTTGGTGGATCATCATCGACAATGCTAACTTGTGCCCTCCAGCAGTCCTTGATCGCTTGAATCCATTATGCGAGCCCGGCGGCTATTTGTCATTGAATGAGCGAGGACTTGTTGACGATGGAATTGAGGTTGTTTATCCACACGATAACTTCCGATTGTTCATGACGGTTGATCCACAGTTTGGCGAAATCTCACGAGCGATGAGGAACCGTTCGATTGAGATCTACCTTCCTTCATACGCAGAGAGGATGAATTACAACAACAACAAAGATTCATCCGATAATCAAATGTCCAGTCTTCTTTTTGAAGAATGCAGAGATCTTTGCGGAGAACAAGGAGAAGAGTTTTATGAATTGATGAAGAGTTGCGAACGATCAGAATTGATGCATCTTTCAGCATGGAATTTGGTCGCATACAAGAACTTCAGAGAGCAGACGAGTGTTGCACAGCTGGGACCAGATGCAGTTCACTTTGACATCGTTAAATGCCAGCTTACGAACAAGCAAAGCAAGATGACACGTTCTAATTCATCAGTTTTACAACTAAGTAAAACACAAAGCTGCAGTGAAGATGAAGAACGATCAAATTCAACGATCTCTATTTCATCGCCATTCAAATTCACTCCAATGACCAATTCAGCAGTCCTGTCAGTCATTTATGACAGCAGCTATTTCATCGAGAAAGGTCCAAACAAAGCTTCAGTGAAATTTTTCCTTGGCCAAAGTCGAACATCCGATTTTGACGCCAGATTGATTGTTTCAGAGAAGTGGGGAATTGTTCGAGACACGATCAGAGCACTACAGAATTCAGACCTGCTCCAGTTCACAGAAGATTTGCCTCTAGATCCTCTCCTTTGGCCCAAGCCACAGAATACGATCTCATTTAATGCGCATTTCCTCCTTCTGACATTGGATCTGAGTCCAACGAACATCAACGACATTGAATCGATTGATCTTCGTTTCTCTCTCTCTTCATTGATTCCACAATTCTTCACAGAGCTGATTGACCAAATAAAGTATTCAATTCAGACGAATTCAGTCACATTCGAAGTTCTTTTGATTCTGAAGGCGATCAGCTCATTCAATGGGAAGAAACGAGACACGGTCCTTTTGTTCAGATTCATAAGATCGATGCTTAAGAAAGCAGGTCTTTCGATTGACATAAGTCCAATAACGACTTTGATATGCCCGAACAATTCATTGGAAGCATCGAAGATAAGGAAGAGCTTAGGCGAACCGTTTCATTTCAAGTTTGAGGAACCGTTTTTACTTTGGGAGAGAATCAACGAACACTGGAAGCGCATCTTCAATGAGTCTCCAACATCGTTTGAGGCACAGTCCAAAGACATAACGACGATGCTTGAGACGTTGATTTTGTCGCAAAATAGAGATGCCACTGAAATTGTGGATAAAATGTTCACGAGGCTGTGCAACATTGAACTGAAGAAGAACCAGTCGATTGGATTTGTTGATCGCATTGAACTTGAGGACTTCCAATATAGAGAAGAATACCGTGTTGTTAACTTGTCTACGTCTTATCCATGCGAGCTCTTGCAAGACTTGTCAATTCGCTCTTTCATTTACTCAATCATCATGAATGCTTCGGCGAACAAAGAGATTCGTCTCCCTCAAGATTTCATGATTCCTCTTGACATTGTAGCCATCGTTAAGAGCTACAATAAGACATCAAACATGAGCGACTTGCTTTCAGCACTTTGCGAGCTCATTCTTCACATCAACAAAGAGATTTGCTATGCACCATCGATGAAGACGATATTCGCAATTCTTCAACGAAAAGCCACTCTTTTACAATCAGAACATTCAAAGCAGCTGAATAAAGACTTGTATAGCTTGCTGGTCTGCATTCCTTCGATTGATCTTGAATCAGTTAAAAGAGGAATTTCTTATATTTTCAACACAGAAAAAGATGTCTTAAATATCGATCCAATTGACGCAGACAATTTCAAAGAGACACTTCTTCAGTTCTCAGAGAACAAATGGAATAAGATATCAGCACTGTCTGAGTTTGATGACTCATACTATCACATGGTTTTATGCGAACTGATGGACAACATAAAGAAAGAAATCAAAGAAGAACAGCAAGTTACAGAAGAAATCAATTTCTCACGAACAGGAATCAGAGAGAATGCATCGGTTAAAGCGTACCAAGAAGAAAGATCAATTGTTGAACGAATCCATGATAAATCTATCAAAAAGTCGAAATATCGAGGAGATAAGACTAACCAATTTAGTAAGTTGAAATCGATCATCAATAGATTGACGATCTCAGAGACATCCGATTTTGCGAAGTCTTTGGATGAGTCAGGCACATCTCTTCTCCTTGAGTTTCCATTATATCGAGACATCACGGTTCCAATTGTGACCGTGATGAGGCAGCTTTCACTTGCGATTGACTATGAAGAGCCAAAGAACGAAAACATGATGCCATTCCCATTCACCGCAGACGCATTACTTTCCTTCTTGTTCAACAACGAAACGAGCACGAATTGGTCTTTGACATTTTCATTGATTGGACGAACAAATCAGATTCATCCTCCACTGAAAGGATTCCAGATTCCAAGGACGAATCCAGAATTCCACACGATTCAAGAGGAAGAAAAAGTTGCACAGCAAATTGAAGAATTATTTAACAAAAGAAAGAAGAGTGAACTTTGCATTTACGCACAACATTTCATTGATTCCATTTTGACACCTGATTCACTTCAAACAGAGAAGCTTCTGAAGATGATTTTCAAGCAGTTGAAGATGTTTAACCTTGATACAATTGCGACATCAATCGAAGCAGATACACAATATTTGCCACTTTTATTGCACACAATGAGGAAGCGTTACTCATTGTCAACAACGAAGACGACATCCAAAATCAACATTTATCAGAAATCGTCAGTTGAAGACATTGGAGAGTTGCTAAGAATTGTTCGAACGGTTCTAAAGACAGTTGATTCATTGTGGGAGCGATATCCTAACCACGACACTCTTCGGCAAATTGCGAAGTCAGCGGACGCGATTCTTGGGCAAGAAATTGATGCACCGTTGATCAACTTCCTTGATGGGCTCGAAACGATGATGTCATTCATTCGTGAATGGCAGCACAAAGATCGAGATTTTGGAGAGATTCTTCATCCGATGGTGAATCTTGCGAACAAGCTGCTGAAGATGAGATTGGAATCATGGAAATTGATATTTGAGACGAGAAGAGAATCGATGGAAGAAGAGATTGGCAAAGATTTCTACATGTTTTTCTGTGAGCTTTTGACATTGACGATAGATCAAGTCCCAGAATTCTTCAACAAAGTTGTCAACTTCATTGAGCTGAGTCCGATTGGATTGGTTGAGAATAATCTGAAAATGATTGAAGCATTTGGAATTTATTCACTTCGATTTGAAGTTGGCAAAATTGTTTATTCCGTGCTGATGAATGTTGTCTACAAATATCGCCGATTTGTCCCGCAAATTGATAAGTACATCAAGAGCGAATTAACAGAACTTGAGAAGAAGATGAAAGAATATGTTGACCTTCAAAAATGGGACATCGATTCAGACAAGAAACACTTCATTCGAATTGACAAAGTTAAAGTTCAACTGAACAAATATTGTCAGCAGCATCTTTCAGTTCTTCAGCTTCAATTCAAGCAACTGAAGGAACAATTTGCGATGCAAATAGCGAATGAAAGCGACGTTCCATTCATCAACGACACAAATAACGAAGAGTTGAACGATAAGATCAAAGAAATCGTTGAAAGCGAAGAGCCACTTCGTTCACGTGTTTATGAAGCACGTCGTTATATCAATACCGAAATGGACATTACTTCATCTAACAACGAGAAGCGATCACAATTTGCAGAATCGTCATTCTTCTTGTTTGCGAGCAAGCCACTTTACGGCAAAGAATTTCAGAAGCACAACGCACTCTATGGAGAAGCACTCGTTCTTTTGGAAGAAATCAAGACTTTATCGAAGAGTCCACATGAAGAATTGAGAGAAGAATCAGAAGACATCTTTGGTATTGCCGAGAACTTGATTATTCGAGCGAATGAAGAACGTTCAGAATTGTTTGTTGAACCTTTTATTGAGCGTGATGACATTAAATTTTTCGTGAAACAAGTTGTAGACATTCTTGAGTCATTTGTTGATCTTGACACGACGGATGACAAAGGAAAGATAGAGAACATTGTGGACAAAGTTAATTCATACACGAAACTTGAACAAGTTCCAATTGAAGATGTGATCAATGAACTGTTCGGAATAGTGAACTATTTGAAGGACAATTATGTTCACTACAGCATTGCAAAATTCATTGACAAATCGATCAAAATGATTCGTACGATAAATAACGTTTCTCTTCCGACGAGAAACAAAAGTGTCTTTGAAAACAAAGACGAAATGAAAGGGCATTTGTCATTCATGAGATTCATTGTTGCCACATTCAAAGTGTTCATTGTTGCATTGAAAGACGGCTATGGTGATAAAAAGGAGGAAGATGACGAAGACAACAAACCACAGGAAGTTGAAGGGCAGGATGGAACTGGACTTGGAGAAGGGAAAGGCCAAGATGACATTACGAATGAAATAGAAGATGAAGACCAGCTGATTGGAGACAATGTGAACACGAATGAAGATCAACAACAAGAAGAAGACGTTGAGAAAGAAGGAGGCTTTGAAGTTGAACCCGAATTCAATGGAGCAGCGGACGTATCAGCAACAGAGGAAGAGGAGCAAATGGATGATGAAATGGGCGATGCAGACACAGATGAAGCGATGGACAGTCGAAAAGCAGAAGATGATTCTAAAGAAGCAGACAAAGAAGCAGATCTTGATGAAGAACTGAACAAAGACAGCAAAGAAGAACAAGAAATGCAGAAAGAAGAAGATAACGAAGATGAAACAGGAGAAGAAAACAATGATAACGAAGAAGACAAAAAGCAAAACAAAGAAGACGAAGAGATGAATCTTGATGAACAAGAAGAAAGCAACTTTGAAAGTGATGCTGGCCAGTGGAATGAGAATCCAGAGGAGATGAAACTTGAGCAAGATGAAGATCGAATGCTGAATGGTTCACCAGAAGATGAAGAAGAAGAAAACAAAGAAGACGAAGGAATAACGATTGAAGAAGATGTTGGAGAAGAAATGCCGCCAGACATTGAAGACGAGCCAGATGAGATGCTTGGACTTGTTGCGCCAGACAAGTCGAACAAAGAGGAACAAGAAGACAAGACAGATGAGAACAAAGAAGTGACAGGAGAAGGAGAACAAGAAGAAATCGGAGAAGGCAAAGAAGGAGATGGCCAAGAAGATGAAAACAATCAAGGAGGCACGAACGATAAAGAAGAAGAAGAAGAGAAAGATGAAGAGCAAGAAGAACTGAAGAACATTGAAAAAGAGCTTCAAATAGTTCAGCGTAAGATATTGAAAGGCCAAAATTTGAAGGAAGGCGGAGATGGAGGAGAGCGAGATGACGAAGCTGATGAAGGAATCATTCTCCCAGCAGAAGAAGCAGAAGACCATGACAAGCAAGAAGAGCAGAAAGAAGATGAATCCGAGAAAGACCAAGAAGAGAAAGCAGAGCAGGACGGACGAGGCGAGCAAGCAGAAGAAGCAAAGAGAGAGAATAAATCAGAAGAAGAAGAAAAAGAATCAGAAGAAGACACAGGAATAACACACGTTGACTTTGAAGGCCTTTTAGATCAAAATGACATTGAACAAGAAAGAGCAGAAAAAGATGAATCAGGTAAGAAGGAATCCGACTTTAAGAAGATTGAAAGGAAAGCAAACATTTCAGAATCGAGCCGCCGGAAATGGGAGGATATCTTGGCACTGACGCGCGAGAGTGCAGCAGACTTATGCGAGCAGCTGCGTCTCGTTCTTGAAGCGACAGTTGCAGCGAAGATGCGAGGCGACTTTCGCACAGGGAAGCGGCTGAACATGCGAAAGATCATCCCGTTCATCGCGTCCGGCTTCCGAAAGGACAAGATTTGGATGCGCCGAGTTGAGCCAGACCAGCGGAACTACCAGGTGCTCCTCGCAGTCGACGACTCGCTGTCGATGCGGGACAACACGGGCGAAATGGCTCTCGAGAGCATCGCGCTGATCACGCAGGCGCTGGCGCTTTTGGGCATCGGCGAGCTCTGCGTGGCGAAGTTTGGAGATTCGACCGAGATTGTCCACCCGTTTGGCGAGCAGTGGAACGACGAAAGCGGCGGGAATCTGATTGAGTCGTTCGATTTCAGCGAGGAGCACACGAACTACGACGAGCTGCTTGCGACATCGATTTCCTGCCTCTCGGCGGTTCAGAAAGGCGGGAGCGCGCAGCTGCTGTTCATCATCAGCGACGCGGCGCAGATGAACAGGAAAGAAGACGTGAGGAGGCTCGTGATCGAGGCGCAGCTGAAGAGTCTCGTCGTCGTCTTCGTGCTGATCGACTCGCAGGACGCGGAGAGGCGCCGATCGGTCCTCGAGACATTCTCGCTGACGCCGAGCGGGAAGCTGTCGCACTTCCTCGACGAGTTTCCGTTCCCGTTCTACGTCTTGATCAAGGATCCAAGGAAACTGCCAGAGAGGCTCGCTGACGCACTACGGCAGTGGTTTGAACTTGCTAACAATCAATGACCAAGCATCTTGTTTTATTTTTACATGCTATATTATTTTTTTTTAAATTATAAAATTAATGATGCCATTTTATTGTTTTGTTTTATTAAAAAGAAAAAGAGATATATTTAAAAAATTAAATTGAATGAGTATGTACGATAGCAACTTTTTCAGAAGACACTATTCAAAAAGTTTCAAAAATGACATATCACTTTTTATGGTGGATTCGATATCTCCAAAGATAGAAAACAATAATGGCCAGTTTTCGTTTCTTACAAATAAAAAGAAGAGAAAGAAAAAAAGAAAAAGAAAAAAAATTTAAGTGAGAAATTTTTTAGTTAGCTGAGTGGCCAAAGACGGACGCTTCAGTCGTTTTTGTGCTGGAATTCGTAGGCCTCGATCATCAGCACGCGCGCATCGATTTCCTTCTTCATGCTTTCCTGCTTGCGCGTAAGTTTCTTGCCTTTGCTTTCATTGAACAGGTCGTAGTTGTTCGCCTTCAGCGTTTCAAAGATCGCGTCGAATGACGGGCGGCTCCCAGCCTCGAACGACAGGCAGCTGACAATCAGCTCGCGGACCCAGGCCACAATCGAGTCGGGCAGCTGAGGGAGGACGCCGTTTACTGCATTCCGCATGTTGAACTTCGGGTAGCTGCCGGCGACGATGTAGACGAGAGTGATCCCGAACGAGTAGACGTCGACCTTGTTCGTGTAGCGAGTCACGTCGTCGCCCTCGTCCTGAGCAAAAAGTTCTGGCGCCATGAAGCGGAGGGTCCCGACGCCCTTCGTCTGCGAGATTTCGAGGCTTTCTTCCTTCGCAAGGCCGAAGTCGCTGATGCGGGCGTGCCCGTCTTTGCTCAGCAGAATGTTCGACGGCTTCAGGTCGCGGTGCATGTAGCCGCGGCCGTGGATGTAGCGCATCCCGAGGACAGTCTCAACTGCGATGCGGCACTTGTCGGCGTCACCGAGTCCCCTGCTGGCAACCGCCAACTCCAGCGATGTTGGCTCAAGCTTCAGAATCAGGGACGGCGGGTGGCTGGCGTCGCCGTAGTTCACCGCAACGATACCCAAGACGCACGGGTGGCGCAGAATGAACATCGCCTCGCCTTCCGTCAGGAAGCGCTGCACTGACTTGTGGTCTGAGTCCTTCAGCTCCTTCATCGCAAACTCTTCATTCTTCACAACGAGCTTCACACTCGACGTGCCGCCTTCGCCGATCACGGACTTCACGCGGTAGTCTGAAAAGTCGAAGAATTCAAGTCCGCCGGTGTCACGCCGCAGCGCAACGAGATACCCCTTCAGACGCGCGTTTTCTGCTTCCTGCTGGATGATCTTTTCTTCCTGCTGGCGGTTTTTGATCTTGAGTGACTCATTTTCTTGTTTCAGCGATCTGAAATCGCTTTCTTGCTTGGCTTCTGTTTCAGTTTTGCTTGCTTTGATCGGTCCTTTGGATAGAAGGCCAACAATTTCTGGATGATTTTTTTCTCTTGCATAGTCAATGGCAGCTTTGTGAATATTTTATTTCAAAATTCCATAAATCATTCAATTTTTCAATATCATGAAAAAAGTTAGATTTGAATTTCATGAATGTTTTTGATTTAAAATGTTTTGAATGTTGATATCAATGCCTTCTTGCCTTATTAATAGTTCAACAATTTCTTTATGGCCATTAATTGCAGCCCAAATCAACGCCGTCCAATTAAATGTTCGAGTTAAATTCCATAAATCATTCAATTTTTCAATTGAATGAAAAAAGTTAGATTTGAATTCTATGAATGTTTTTGATTTAAAATGCTTTGAATGTTGATATCAATGCCTTCTTGCCTTATTAATAGTTCAACAATTTCTTTATGGCCATTTTCTGCAGCCCAAATCAACGCCGTCCAATTAAATGTTCGAGTTAAATTCCATAAATCATTCAATTTTTCAATTAAATGAAAAAAGTTAGATTTGAATTTTATGAATGTTTTGATTTAAAATGTCTCGAATGTTGATATCAATGCCTTCTTGGCTTATTAATAGTTCAACAATTTCTTTACGGCCTTTCCATGCAGCATAAATCAACGCCGTCCTATTAAATGTTCGAGTTAAATTCCATAAATCATTCAATTTTTCAATACCATGAAAAAAGTTAGATTTGAATATCATGAATGTTTTTGATTTAAAATGTCTTGAATGTTGATATCCATTTTCTTGCTTGAAAGAAGTCGTCGAACTGTTTTCAGATCTCCGTTCTTGGATGCGTCCAAAAATTCTTTGTTGCTCATGATTTATTTGTATTGAAAAAAGTAAAAATATTTTGAAAAAAAAAAATTGAGTTTAATAGAAAATTTGAATTATCACCAAAATTGAATAGTTTTTTTTTATTCCATATAAAATAATATATTCGTAAAAAAACATTCAAAAGTAGTAAACTTAAGGTAGATCGTAAAATGCTTTTTTTCCGATATTTTCCTCTCAATTTTTTGAATATTTTTTAATCGTATACATATAGGCTATTTATAATAATTTTTATTGATTCTATGTAAGCCCACGGTATGTTATTTCACTATTCTTTTTGGAAAACAGCATCAATTGGTTAGAAACAAGCTGATATAGGGGACTGAAAGATTGGCAGCTATCCCACATTTGATATTCTTTGCCATTTAATATTTATATAGTGAACGTTTTTTAAATTCAAATTAGCCATCAAAGCATGCTTTATGCAACGATTCTGCTCCTTTATAATGAAAATTAAAAAGAATTGAAGCTATTGTAACACATATATTTCAACATTAGTAATAAGTCACAGAATTTTTATTGCCCAGCTGTTTGATTTTGCATCATTCCCAAAAAAAAACTAAAAAGGCTTTGAAAAAACTATACTTTATTATAATAAATATTTCTTTTGATAGATTTGAAAACACGCAAAATTTCGAAAATTTTAATTCAATTTTTTTGAAAGGATTTTAATCGTACATGGCTTTGGTCAGCTATTTTTTAATAAGGCTCTATCTTGACGATTTTTCACTTTATTGCCCAGCTTCAGCGATGAATATACTTGTTTAATAAATTTGTATGTCGCATCGTGCGGTTATTTCATATGATGAACTCAGCAGAACTTTTCTCATATTTTGAAATTTTTATCTTTCCTTTGCTTACATATTCCAGGCAATTACATATTAAATATGAAATAATTTCATTTATGCTCCAGTGAGAGTTATACATATTTTCCACTTTCATAATCTTTGATCAGTATAATAACTAAAGAAATAAATGGGGAATCGTATTTTTCTACGCCACTTTTTGAAAACTTTTAAACTTTTTGAATACTTTTTTATACATTTTTTATTCAATTTTTGCTAAATAATGCATATATATATAGTTCAAATGGTTTCCCGATTCATCCAGCAAATCAAGGAGCCTGATTCGGCTTCGCGCAGCCCCGTGGTGATCACTGGTGCGTATATTCCTGAAAAATTATGTAAAAATAAAAAAAAATTATATCAAAAAAAGCAAATAGTTATAATTTTAAGAGAAAATTTAAATTTACGATTTTTTTGGTTAATTTTCTTAACAGAGTAAGTTAAATTTCACCTTAAGATGGCGGTTTTTTACTTTCCATGAATAGCTATTCAGAGTAGCTACTCATGGTTAGAAAAACCATTCAAAAAGTGGCGTAGAAAAAAACGATTGTCCGAAATAAATTGTTATAATGAAATTATTTTTTCCCCTATTTTATCGGCAAATAAGCTTTTATCATTCCAAATAATTTCATTATAACAATGAAATCGTTATATTATTTCCTTAAGGATGTCCTTTCACCGTTTACTATTTTATTTTAACGATTATAATTTCAATGAAAAATAATCGAAAATCATTGAAATTTTAAATGAGAAATAACTCTCCTTAAAATAAAAATTGAAAATTTTGAATCTTCATAAAAGTCTGATTATAAACAGAGTTGAAAGTTAATTTGAGACCATTTCTCAAAATTCAATAAAAATTGAGATAAATGGTCTCAAATAAATTGAATAAATTGAAATCGTTAAAATAATTTCTATTATATAATTAAAAATAAATAGAGCGGTTGTCCATTTGTAAAGTATTGAAAAATATTAAAAAAACGCTGATTGGCTTATAATATTTTATATTTGGGGCTGAAATATATGAATTGCTCAGATATATTCCGTTGATTATGAGAAAAAAAATTCAATATAAAAATAAATGTGTTTTAAAAATTTTATATTTCTCACAAAATTATAGATACGATTTTCTCTTCATTATTTCATTCCTTTTTATAAATTACTTTATTTTTCATATTTTTTCTTTTATGAGTTTATTTGAAGATTGAATTTTTGTATTAAACTAAGTTTTTTAATTATTACCTTATTCACAAAAAAATTGAGAGTTTTTAATTCAAATTTTCTATGAGTCTTCAGAAAGTAGGACGATAAGTAGGGACAAATTATTTTTTTTAAAATACCATATCTTTCAATTTTGAGAAGATGAAAATAAAAAAAAAGAATATAAAAAAGTTTTTTATTCAGGAAAAATACCTTTTAAATAGCTTTGGGAGCCTTTGAGGGCTAAGCCCAATTGGTTAAGGTAATAGCGGGAGCCTCGACCTGAAATGAATGAAGGTATTCATGCCTTAATAACTTAAAAAAAATATTTAGCTTTATTCAAATTTGAGAGGACGATAAGAAGGGACAAATTAAAAAACTTAGTTTATTATTTTTGGTCAATTCAAATTTCCAAATAAATTTCAATAAAATTTTTCAATTTATTCATTTTTTAAAATATTTTTATAATGATACGAAAATGAGATATTGATTTCATAATTATATAAAAAGAAATAATTTATACTACTATTATTGTAATTTTGGATGATGGATAAATTGATTGAATCATAAAAGAAAATATTTTTTTTTAGATAAAAGACTAATTTCCCAGATGCCAGCTATAAATATTTATTTTCTAATCTTTTGTTAAACTCTCCTGATTCACATGCAATTTCTGAATCAAGTTTTCCTATCAATATTATCAAATGATCAAAATCGATTATTTTATTTAAATAATTATTTCGATCTTTTAATCACAATTAAAACCTTTTCATGTCGTTCAAGGTGCAAGTCTTCTCAATTTTTCTGATATATCCATTCAAATATTTCATTCAATTGTTCTTCCAATTGGAATACCTGTTGGCGAAAAAATAATTTGTAAATTGACTTAAATTTTAAATTTTGATAAAGACACTTTTTGAGCGTAGCTCAAAAAGCGGCTATCTTGTTCTTATAAAAAACGATTATATCATTTTATTAAGATAAAATATGGCGGAATGACAAACTATAGAAAAAGTTACACCATTTTTTTCTGAGGAAAATTCGTTATTCTGACTTTTTGAGTTAATTGAGAAGGTATACAAAAAGTTCTAAAATTTTCTTGTAAAGTTTTGAAAAAGTTCACTAAGATAAAACCATGAAAAAGCGCCATTTTTATAGAACTAAACCAATCAAAGAAACCGAGATGACGACATTGCCGCCCATAGCATGATCACGATCAGTAATGCTTAGCAGCTAGCTGGTTGTAACTGCGGCGAGTCGTCATCCGGGCAAAGATATCGCGATTTCATCCGGAAGATCTGGAATGACGACATTGCCGCCCATAGGACGACCACGGTGGCAATAAAAAGATGAAAATAAAACAAACAAAAAACAAACAAAATTGATTATTTAATATTATTATTACGATTTTTTAATTTTTTTATTTTGATAAAGCTTATTTAAAATATTCTGAGTCTTCTCAGAAATTTGTTAAATTTTTTTTTTTTAATAAATATATATAACTTTTTGAAAGAATTATGGTCTTTTTTTATTTATGGAAGAAGACCAAAATCTTTATTATTCAGCGAAATATCTATCTCATACGCAAAGACCTAATTCTTTAAAAGATAAAGTTCTAAAATTTTCTTGTAAAGTTTTGAAAAAGTTCACTAAGATAAAACCATGAAAAAGCGCCATTTTTATAGAACTAAACCAATCAAAGAAACCGAGATGACGACATTGCCGCCCATAGCATGATCACGATCAGCAATGCTTAGCAGCTAGCTGGTTGTAACTGCGGCGAGTCGTCATCCGGACAAAGATATCGCGATTTCATCCGGAAGATCTGGAATGACGACATTGCCGCCCATAGCAAGACCACGATCAGCAATGCTTAGCAGCTAGCTGGTTGTAACTGCGGCGAGTCGTCATCCGGACAAAGATATCGCGATTTCATCCGGAAGATCTGGAATGACGACATTGCCGCCCATAGCATGATCACGATCAGTAATGCTTAGCAGCTAGCTGGTTGTAACTGCGGCGAGTCGTCATCCGGACAAAGATATCGCGATTTCATCCGGAAGATCTGGAATGACGACATTGCCGCCCATAGGACGACCACGGTGGCATAAAACAGATGAAAATAAAACAAACAAAAAACAAACAAAATTGATTATTTAATATTATTGTGATTTTTTATTTTTTATTTTTATTTTTTATTTTTATTTTTTTTTTTTTTTTTTTGATAAAGCTTATTTAAAATATTCTGAGTCTTCTCAGAAATTTGTTAAGAGAAAAATCTGTTACCACCTGCAGCTAAATCTGCATTTTTCCAACTTGCTATTTTGAATTTAGATAAAAAATATATGACACCTGAATTATCGCATCTAGTTTCAAAAACATAGCGGACAAAATTAGAAAAACATATTTTTTCGATATCATGATATGATAATTGAGGATACATTCCTTTAATTTCAGCCTTCGTTTCATAGTATTTTTTCTTAATTAATTCGATGTCAGCATTACAGTCTTTTATCATTGAATCAAAATTGTCATCTTCGTCGTATAAATTTTTAAGTTTTAATTTTTCTTTCTTTTGACTTGTGTTACTTTCTTCTTTCTTTTTTCTGAAAACCAATTTTTCATCAAGTGCTCGAAAATCAAAATGATTTCCAGAATATTTGGCATCATTTGGATTAATATTTGGGAATTTTGGTAAAACATATGTAAAACAATTAAGAAACTCATTAATAAAAGAGCCTAATATATTCAATGATTCCTTATCAAACTTTCTATTCTTTTCAACTTCGTATATTGATATTATTCTATCTATATTTTTTCTATTTGATTTAAAAAGATTTTTTTCAAATTTATAATTGGGGAACTTTTTGAGAGATTGAACAAATAAATATTGAATATCAATTTCATTGCTATTTTTAACAATATTAAATATTTCTGATTTGCAAAAATTATTTAATATTGTATGTATGCAAGGAAGTTTCACTCCATAAATTGATTCAACAAAATCATCTTCACCACAATCACAATTTTCTTTTGAACATTTTAAATAATTATCTGGTCTCTTGCTAAGAATTTGTATAACTTTTTGAATCATTTTTTGATGTTTATTTTGAAAAGAATTTCCACAAATATCTGAGTAATTATTTATATAATTTAATAAATAATTTACAATTGTTGTGAAACCAGTTTTAAATGAATGAGTTCCGGAATCTGGCAATTTTTGATTGATATTTCCGTGGAAACCTTCCGAATGATTTGAACAACGAGCTACATGGTGGTCAGAACGAATCCATATTGCCCAAAAAGTTATATAATAATCACTTTTTTTAATTTCTTCTTTATTTGGCATTCTTTCCACTTCATCTATATCTTTTAACATAATTTCAAAATCTTTTAATTTTTGTTTTTTTTCATTATCTTGATCGGTATCGTCAAATAAAGGTGAATTTGGATCTTTTTTATATTCGTCCATTTCAACTAAAATAAATTCTTTTTCTTGTTTATATATTAAATATGTTTTGCATCTCAATAACCTTGCAACCCATATGCCTAATGATGATTTAGGTCCAAATATTTGTATAATATGACGATGACAAAAATATTGAATATTTGAATGTAATTTACAGAACTTTTTGATAGGAGAACCTAAATCTGATAAAACAACTTTATTTTCAAAAACATTTTTATTTAAACAAAACTTATTTAATCCATCAAATAATAAATTATAAAAAACGGTTCTCTTTAGGGCCAATTGTGCATATCTGATTATCCTCCTACCCGCCCCTCCCCCGTTCCTGCATATCTGATTATCCTCCTACCCGCCCCTCCCCCGTTCCTGCATATCTGATTATCCTCCTACCCGCCCCTCCCCCGTTCCTGCATATCTGATTATCCTCCTACCCGCCCCTCCCCCGTTCCTGCATATCTGATTATCCTCCTACCCGCCCCTCCCCCGTTCCTGCATATCTGATTATCCTCCTACCCGCCCCTCCCCCGTTCCTGCATATCTGATTATCCTCCTACCCGCCCCTCCCCCGTTCCTGCATATCTGATTATCCTCCTACCCGCCCCTCCCCCGTTCCTGCATATCTGATTATCCTCCTACCCGCCCCTCCCCCGTTCCTGCATATCTGATTATCCTCCTACCCGCCCCTCCCCCGTTCCTGCATATCTGATTATCCTCCTACCCGCCCCTCCCCCGTTCCTGCATATCTGATTATCCTCCTACCCGCCCCTCCCCCGTTCCTGCATATCTGATTATCCTCCTACCCGCCCCTCCCCCGTTCCTGCATATCTGATTATCCTCCTACCCGCCCCTCCCCCGTTCCTGCATATCTGATTATCCTCCTACCCGCCCCTCCCCCGTTCCTGCATATCTGATTATCCTCCTACCCGCCCCTCCCCCGTTCCTGCATATCTGATTATCCTCCTACCCGCCCCTCCCCCGTTCCTGCATATCTGATTATCCTCCTACCCGCCCCTCCCCCGTTCCTGCATATCTGATTATCCTCCTACCCGCCCCTCCCCCGTTCCTGCATATCTGATTATCCTCCTACCCGCCCCTCCCCCGTTCCTGCATATCTGATTATCCTCCTACCCGCCCCTCCCCCGTTCCTGCATATCTGATTATCCTCCTACCCGCCCCTCCCCCGTTCCTGCATATCTGATTATCCTCCTACCCGCCCCTCCCCCGTTCCTGCATATCTGATTATCCTCCTACCCGCCCCTCCCCCGTTCCTGCATATCTGATTATCCTCCTACCCGCCCCTCCCCCGTTCCTGCATATCTGATTATCCTCCTACCCGCCCCTCCCCCGTTCCTGCATATCTGATTATCCTCCTACCCGCCCCTCCCCCGTTCCTGCATATCTGATTATCCTCCTACCCGCCCCTCCCCCGTTCCTGCATATCTGATTATCCTCCTACCCGCCCCTCCCCCGTTCCTGCATATCTGATTATCCTCCTACCCGCCCCTCCCCCGTTCCTGCATATCTGATTATCCTCCTACCCGCCCCTCCCCCGTTCCTGCATATCTGATTATCCTCCTACCCGCCCCTCCCCCGTTCCTGCATATCTGATTATCCTCCTACCCGCCCCTCCCCCGTTCCTGCATATCTGATTATCCTCCTACCCGCCCCTCCCCCGTTCCTGCATATCTGATTATCCTCCTACCCGCCCCTCCCCCGTTCCTGCATATCTGATTATCCTCCTACCCGCCCCTCCCCCGTTCCTGCATATCTGATTATCCTCCTACCCGCCCCTCCCCCGTTCCTGCATATCTGATTATCCTCCTACCCGCCCCTCCCCCGTTCCTGCATATCTGATTATCCTCCTACCCGCCCCTCCCCCGTTCCTGCATATCTGATTATCCTCCTACCCGCCCCTCCCCCGTTCCTGCATATCTGATTATCCTCCTACCCGCCCCTCCCCCGTTCCTGCATATCTGATTATCCTCCTACCCGCCCCTCCCCCGTTCCTGCATATCTGATTATCCTCCTACCCGCCCCTCCCCCGTTCCTGCATATCTGATTATCCTCCTACCCGCCCCTCCCCCGTTCCTGCATATCTGATTATCCTCCTACCCGCCCCTCCCCCGTTCCTGCATATCTGATTATCCTCCTACCCGCCCCTCCCCCGTTCCTGCATATCTGATTATCCTCCTACCCGCCCCTCCCCCGTTCCTGCATATCTGATTATCCTCCTACCCGCCCCTCCCCCGTTCCTGCATATCTGATTATCCTCCTACCCGCCCCTCCCCCGTTCCTGCATATCTGATTATCCTCCTACCCGCCCCTCCCCCGTTCCTGCATATCTGATTATCCTCCTACCCGCCCCTCCCCCGTTCCTGCATATCTGATTATCCTCCTACCCGCCCCTCCCCCGTTCCTGCATATCTGATTATCCTCCTACCCGCCCCTCCCCCGTTCCTGCATATCTGATTATCCTCCTACCCGCCCCTCCCCCGTTCCTGCATATCTGATTATCCTCCTACCCGCCCCTCCCCCGTTCCTGCATATCTGATTATCCTCCTACCCGCCCCTCCCCCGTTCCTGCATATCTGATTATCCTCCTACCCGCCCCTCCCCCGTTCCTGCATATCTGATTATCCTCCTACCCGCCCCTCCCCCGTTCCTGCATATCTGATTATCCTCCTACCCGCCCCCCCCCCGTTCCTGCATATCTGATTATCCTCCTACCCGCCCCTCCCCCGTTCCTGCATATCTGATTATCCTCCTACCCGCCCCTCCCCCGTTCCTGCATATCTGATTATCCTCCTACCCGCCCCTCCCCCGTTCCTGCATATCTGATTATCCTCCTACCCGCCCCTCCCCCGTTCCTGCATATCTGATTATCCTCCTACCCGCCCCTCCCCCGTTCCTGCATATCTGATTATCCTCCTACCCGCCCCTCCCCCGTTCCTGCATATCTGATTATCCTCCTACCCGCCCCTCCCCCGTTCCTGCATATCTGATTATCCTCCTACCCGCCCCTCCCCCGTTCCTGCATATCTGATTATCCTCCTACCCGCCCCTCCCCCGTTCCTGCATATCTGATTATCCTCCTACCCGCCCCCCCCCCGTTCCTGCATATCTGATTATCCTCCTACCCGCCCCTCCCCCGTTCCTGCATATCTGATTATCCTCCTACCCGCCCCTCCCCCGTTCCTGCATATCTGATTATCCTCCTACCCGCCCCTCCCCCGTTCCTGCATATCTGATTATCCTCCTACCCGCCCCTCCCCCGTTCCTGCATATCTGATTATCCTCCTACCCGCCCCTCCCCCGTTCCTGCATATCTGATTATCCTCCTACCCGCCCCTCCCCCGTTCCTGCATATCTGATTATCCTCCTACCCGCCCCTCCCCCGTTCCTGCATATCTGATTATCCTCCTACCCGCCCCTCCCCCGTTCCTGCATATCTGATTATCCTCCTACCCGCCCCTCCCCCGTTCCTGCATATCTGATTATCCTCCTACCCGCCCCTCCCCCGTTCCTGCATATCTGATTATCC